>JAODAL010011936.1:0-97694 GCA_025379985.1 Phyllomedusa bahiana
CGGGGGGCGGGGCTGCATGAAATATGAGTCATTGCGCAGCCCACGTCAGCACTGGGGCCTGCGCGAGCAGCCGCGGCCCCTGCGTCTGAGCCTCAGGCCGGGGGGGCCCCGGAAGTTAGAGTAAGTAGCCCCGGCCCGCAGCCCCGCGTCCCCCCGGCGTGAATGTTATGCGGGCGCAGGAGCCGCACTACCGGGGGAGCAGACGTGTCAGTAGCTGCCTTGGGGCACGGGTCCCCTAAGAGCATGGGCCCCCGGGGCAGCTGCTCGTCTGCTCTCCCTGTAGTTACGCCCCTGCATATAACCCTATATATCACAGAGCTCAGCTTCTCTCCTCTATCATATAACCCTATATATCACAGAGCTCAGCTTCTCTCCTCTATCAAAACCCCCTATATATCACAGAGCTCAGTTCCCCCCTCTAATATACCCTATATATCAAAGCTCCCTCCCAATATAAAACCCCTATATTCACAGACTAGCTTCCCCCTCTATCTAAAACCCCTATTATCACGAGCTGTTCTCTCCTCTATATAAACCCTATATATCGGGGGGTTTGGGTGAACGTTTTTAGAAGTACTGTGGTGCACGTGTATTTCCCAAACACAGGATATAGCTTACATTTGGGGAAACTACCTAATGATTTTGAAAACATGATATAAATTGTTTTGGGGGATATATCACCAAGACAAATAGTGACCTTTAAGGTTCATATTTCTTGCCCCCGATGTTGCATGGACTCAGGGCTGTACTATTGATATGCAAGTTTTCTTTAAAGTACCACTGTTTTTTTCTCTTCAGTTCATTAGAAATTGCTTCTAGGCACACAGCAGTGCCAGTAATTTTTCTTACCTGCAGCTGAATACAGGATTTCTCACCGCTGCACCTGGGTCATGTGACCTGCCCTCTGAGCTGTTGAAACACACAGCATGACTGAGTGACCCGGAAATGAATCCCTATGCATTCCTATGGGAGGTTCAAAATCAGTCTCATACGAATGCACAGAGAGACAGACTTCCAGTCAGCATAAAAAAGCAGTGTCTATCAGCCAATCAGAGTGCAGGTCATGTGACCCAACAGAGACTGTTGCATCAGCCAGAAATCCTGTGTGCAACTGCAGGTCAGCAAAGTAACTGGCACTACAGTAATGCCGGTAATTTTTCTTACCTGCAGCTGAATACAGGATTTCTCACTGCTGTTACTGGGTCATGTGACCTGCACTATGAGTTGCTAAAATACACAGCTTGGTGTATGACCTGGAAGTGAATCTCTCTCTGTATTCCTATGGGGGGGTTCAAAGTCAGTATCATAAGAATGCACTGATAGACAGACTTCTGGTCATCATCAAAAGCGCAGTGTCTATCAGCCAATCAGAGTGCAGGTCATGTGACCTAACAGAAACTGTTGCATCAGCCAGAAATCCTGTATGCAGCTGCAGGTCAGCAAAATTACTGGTAATACAGTTGTTATAGAATATATTAGCACATGTCACTCAATATACTGATTTGACCCCCCCACTAGGACGCCGAGCCCCTTTGTGGTTCCGTCTACAACACAGTAATGCCAGGAATTTTGCTTACCTGCAGCTGAATACAGGATTTCTCACCGCTGCCACTGGGTCATGTGACCTGCACTCTGAGCTGCTGCAACACACAGCTTGGTTGTGTGACCTGGGAGTGCATTCCTATGGGAGGTTCAAAGTCAGTGTTACAGGAATTCCAACTTCTTGACAGCATCAAAAACACAGCGTCTATCAGCCAATCAGAGTGCAGGTCATGTGAACAGAGACTGTTGCATCAGCCAGACATCCTGTGTGCAGCTGCAGGTAAGCACAGTTATTGGCTCTACAAAGCAAATTTCTAATTAAGGAAGGGACAAAAACTCGAGGTGTCCTTCAAGGTGAAGTTACTTTGGCTTCTTTTAATCTAATCTGATCAAACAAGGACCCAGTTAATTGGATAATTTCACTGAAGAGCAGATTTTCGTTGGCACCGGTGCGTCGTTCCACTCCAGCGCGCTTATCTCGGGTGTAATTACTGTCGTAGAGATTTAATATTCGTATAACCCAAAATCCATACACATAATGACTGTATGTGTTACCCCGCACTGTTCAGGAGTCCTAAGAATAAACTCACACCACAATTAAGAGCCGCAAATGGACCAAAATGAGCAGCCGGATTACAAGAGCTGAATGCGGACTGTGGCGCGCGGTGGAGGACGCACAGTGACCTATACAAAGGAGGTGGCAGCATTTACACCATAGGGGGATTTAATAATGCCTGCTGGAGAGCGAGCCATGTGCAGAGTGGGTGCTACTGAGGGGCAAGCAATGCACAGAGGTCTGGCAGGAGGTGGAGGTGTTATCATCTGTGGCCGCTCAGTCCTATGGAAAAGGAAAGAGCGGCTCCACCTGGAAAATGCAGTTTAAGTGGAGTTTGTCCTCACTCCCAAAATAAAAAAAACCTGATCCAATGAAGAGATAGAAGTCACACGAGGCACAGGGGGAGGAAAGACACCAGGATCAATATCAGAGACAGAGGCGCAAAGCTAATCCAAAACTATGGTACAATGGGGAGTGGGTGCTAAACCACTGACCACCAGGGACTGAACACAAATCATTGTACACTGGGGAACAGGTACTAAACCACTAACCAACAGGGACTGGCACAAATCATTGTACACTGGGGAGCAGGTACTAAACCACTAGCCACCAGGGACTGAACACAAATCATTGTACACTGGGGAGCAGGTACTAAACCACTAACCTCCAGGGACTGAACACAAATCATTGCACACTGGGAGCAGGTACTAAACCACTGACCACTAGGGACTATACACAAATCATTGCACACTGGGGAGCAGGTAGTAAACCACTGACCACCAGGGACTGTACAGAAATCATTGTACACTGGGGAGCGGGTACTAAACCACTGACCTCCAGGGACTGTACACAAATCATTGCACACTGGGGAGCGGGTACTAAACCACTGACCTCCAGGGACTGGACACAAATCATTGTACACTGGGGAGCGGGTACTAAAGCACTAACCTCCAGGGGCTGATCAGAAATCATTGCACACTGGGGAGCGGGTACTAAACCCCTGACCACCAGGGACTGGACACAGATCATTGTACACTGGGGAGCTGGTACTAAACCACTGACCACCAGGGACTGTACACAAATCATTGTACACTGGGGAGCGGGTACTAAACCACTGACCACAAGGGACTGAACACAAATCATTGAACACTGGGAGCAGGTACTAAACCACTGACCACTAGGGACTATACACAAATCATTGTACACTGGGACCAAGAACTAAACCACTAACCATCAGGGACTGAACACAAATCATTTTACAATGGGGAGCTGGTACTAAACCACTTACCACCAGGGACTGAACACAAATCATTGCACACTGGGAGCAGGTACTAAACCACTAACCACCAGGGACTGAACACAAATCATTGCACACTGGGAGCAGGTACTAAACCACTAACCACCAGGGACTGAACACAAATCATTGCACACTGGGAGCAGGTAGTAAACCACTGACCTCCAGGGACTGGACACAAATCATTGTACACTGGGGAGCAGGTAGTAAACTATTAACCACCAGGGACTGGACACAATTCATTGTACACTGGGGAGCAGGTACTAAACCACTGACCACCAGGGACTGGACACAAATCATTGTACACTTGGGAGCAGGTACTAAACCACTAACCACCAGGGACTGTACACAAATCATTGTACACTGGGGAGCAGGTAATAAACCACTAACCACCAGGGACTGGACACAAATCATTGCACACTGGGAGCAGGTACTAAACCACTGATCACCAGGGACTGGACACAAATCATTGCACACTGGGGAGCAGGTACTAAGCCACTAACCACCAGGGACTGGACACACTTCATTGAACACTGGGAGCAGGTACTAAACCACTGATCACCAGGGACTGGACACAAATCATTGCACACTGGGGAGCAGGTAGTAAACCACTGACCACCAGGGACTGTACAGAAATCATTGTACACTAGGGAGCAGGTAGTAAACCCCTAACCACCAGGGACTGGACAAAATTCATTGTACACTAGGGAGCAGGTACTAAAGCACTGACCACTAGGGACTGGACACAATTCATTGTACACTAGGGAGCAGGTACTAAAGCACTGACCACTAGGGACTGGCACAAATCATTGCACAATGGGAGTATGTACTAAACCTTTAGCCACCAGGGCACCAAGGTCCAAATACTGAACATAAAACCACAGTGCAGCAGAACATTAGGGCACTAAATCACAGATAATGATGTTTTATAGCACATTACACTTTAATGACACGATAATTTGCTCAATTTCCGCCAGCCCCACAGAACACATTCATCGCCATCAGTTACTCCAGTTTTACAAATGTTCCCCGCTGTCACTGGAAGAAGCTGAGCCTAATGATGAGAAGAGGGACAGATGTGGGGATCACTGCAGATTTGGATATTTCCCCCCCATCCATCAATTGACTCTACATTTGCAGTCCTGTAGCTCCCGTGTCCCATACTGTACCCATAGGATGAGAGGTGAAGCAGAGGAATATATTTGGGGCCAGACGCGCAGGAGAAGCCTGAGCCAGAGAGGAGAGTATTCCCTGTGGCAAATGTTTCCTCTGCCCTACAGTTTGGAGGAAGATTTAAGTGCCAGGAGAATACCATATGCTGTGCCCGGGCGGCCGCCCCATCCCCCAGACATAGATTTCACTTTAGATCTTGTCATCTCCCTGCATGGTCAACCGAGATTTGTGTCCTCACCGGAGCCTGCTGTGTGCACGGCTCTGGCACCAAGGTCCAGGGCTGACATCTGCTTGGCCAGGAACATCCCAGGGGCCTTGGGGACTGAGCCGCTTGTTTGCATATGGTTGGGAATGATCTAGTTAGTAAATGTGGGACGCAGTTCTGAACCCCCGGAGAACCAAATTTATTTCTGTCAGTGTAAAAAAAGATTCTACTATGGAATAAACCACAGAATGTAGAGGACCCACAAAATGAACACGCAAGTCCTTGTGGGATGAGAGGAGCCCCAGAACACTCACTGCTGTCAGGAGACAGGAAGTAGCTATCTGGCAGCCACTTCCTGTCAGCCATATTACCCCTCACAGGACTAATTCCATGTCACCTGGTCACTGGATCCTTATAGTCAGCATTTTAAAGGAAAGATAGATAGATAGATGATAGACAGATAGATAGACAGAATAATAGATACATAGATAGATAGATAGACAGGTAAATAGATGATAGATAGACAGTCAGATATATAGATAGACAGATAGATTAATAGATAGACAGATAGATGGACAAACAGAGATACAGATAGATAGATAGATAGATAAATAAATAGATATGAGATATTTGGAAGTTTTGGCTGTACCTGTGTCACTCCTATTGGTCACTATGTAATGAGATGTTGGCTGTAGATGTAGGTGAAGCTGTGACAATGTTTTGGATGCGGATAATGAGTGACAATTGAATTCTGACTGATTTTATCAGTAAATAACGTTTGAGCAGAGGGTGACTAAACTGTAATTTACTGCAAGGTGCTAGTTATGGGCTGTGGAGAGGGACGCACCATGAAATTACTGCACAATGTTTGTTCTGTCCACAAAAGAAAATTGCATTGCTACAAACAAAAGAAATCGGCGGAAAGAGTTTGTTTTAGACTGATAAAAAAAAAAAGAAAAAAAGCTGAAAACAGATCATCAAATATTACAGGTGCCGACCTGAGAAACAGTAATTACCCCCTCAGGACACATAAAAGAACTGAATGCTTGAACAATCAGCAGAAAGGTTGCCGGAGGGCCTCACACATCCCATCTATTTATCTATGTATCTATGTAGATATCAATCTGTCTATCCATCTAGTTATCTCTCATCTACAGCCAACATTTTATTATATGATCATTAGGAACAGCACCGATGAAGCAATTATCTATCCATTTAATATCTATCTCATTTCTATCTACTTTATATCTATGTATAATGAATCTATTAATTAGATTTGCTCATATTTATCTACTTTATATCTCATATTGATCTTCTATCTATCTATCTATCTATCTCATATCTATCTATCTATCTATCTCATATCTATCTATCTCATATCTATCTATCTATCTCATATCTATCTATCTCATATTGATCTTCTATCTATCTCATATCTATCTATCTATCTATCTATCTCATATGTATCTATCTATCTATCTCATATCTATCTCATATCTATCTCATATCTATCTATCTATCCCATATCTATCTATTGATCCATTCATCTATCTGTTCAGCTCCCTATCTATCCATGTATCTACCTACCTATATATTTACCTTTCTATGCATTTATCTATGTATCTATCTGACTATCTATCTTTCTTTCTATCTATCTATGTATTTATCTGTTTTACTGTGTATTTACTGTAACTATGTATGTATCAATCTTTCTATTCATCTATCTATCTCTCTCATCTACAGTCAACATTTTATTAGATGATGATCAATAGGAACAGCATTGTCATCTCATTTCTATCTACTTTATATCTATGTATAATTTATCTATTTACCTCATATCTATCTACTTTATATCTATCTCATATGTTTGTAGCTATCTATCTTTCTATCTATGTATTTAACAATCCACCAGAAGACCAAAAAAGGTCAAATGAAAAAGAGAATGTGGATAAAGCCGTAGATGAATGGGCTGAAAAAACTAAATAATAGTAATGACCGCAGAACTCCAACTGTAATGCAAAATAATTTTAATCCATAGTAAGACGTGCGAAGTACAAGGTCCCCAACAGAAATGTTGCACCATCTACTTTGTGCTTCCTGCAAATGGATTAAAATGTTTTACTTTTTTGCATTACGAGTGCTGCGGTCATTACTACTATTTATCTACTTATTTATCTGTCTGTTTATCTAACTATACTATCTATTTATCTATCTATCTCATATCTATCCCTCTATCTATCTATTTTGTTTGTTTATCTATCTGTCTATCAATCTGCTTACCTCACATCTATTTATATATCTGTCTGTCTAACTGTATGTCTGTCTATCTGTCTTCATATCTATCTGTCTGCCTGTCTATCTATCTATCTATCTATCTATGGATAAAAAAGAGAAAAGGAGGGGAAGAGAAGCACATTAGTGAAGTAAGCAAGAGACAACGTACACTGTAAATGCAGTGGTAGGAGTATGCTCACCTAGTCTGGTTGTGCTGCTGGAGAGGCACAACACTCTTAAGAGTATGGGAGGCTCAGGTACGAGCAGTGGATGCGGCAGCCAGCAGCAATAGTATCCACAAACGCCAAAAAACACGTGGTGAAGGGTGGAAGTACAGAAAGTAGATAGCAAACCTGCATTTGCTATCTACTTTCTATCTATCTATCTATTTATTTATCTCATATCTATCTATTCACAGCAAATTATTATTGGCCAGTTTCACTGTCATTCTAAACATTTTACTATACCTGGTTCAGGGTTTTGGGGCGCAGTATGACACGCGGGTTCCCTCTTTAGATCTTTGGCACATGCTTTAGGTATCATTTTTTTCTGCACTTTTAATAGAAATTATTCCCAAAAGTTTTGCAAATTAAAGGAAAAGCGATGATAGGTGATCGATGTATGATTGGTGGGATCTGACCCACCCTGGGCTGCTGGGGCACCACAACCTGCATGAGGTCTGGACCCCTCAGGACTTCAGACAAGGTGGATCTCTTGGAAGGTAACCCCTGACATTAATTCAATGACAGTCCTGTGCCAGGAGTTAGCCTGCAGCTGACCTTCCATTAATCCCTGTCCTCCTTCTGGGGCAAGGATCAGGGATGAGATTATGCCATGTGGATTGTGTGGACTTCTCCTGGCCTCTAGTGGTGGAGAGAAGATCTGTTCTGTACTGGAGATTGGTGAAGGAATTTCTTCCTTGGAACAATCTGGAGGGAACATTGAGGGGAGCAGGGGAAGATCCCGTGCTACAAACGCCTAAGGTGCAGCTCCCAAAGTGTGCTGTGTGTTTGGCTGCAGCAGGATCGCACCCTATAGTTTTAAATAGGGCTCCTGCTGCCGAAAACGGATCAAGAATGGACATGACAATTCTTTGAACAGATCCGAAAGACGCAAGTAAACAGGCATCGCGATCACTGGTCTGAACCCTGATGCACGTTTTACCATGAAAGCAATGTAAAATACACTGCTATGTGCTGGATACAGGTTTGGGTCAGAAAAACGTACCCAAACACGTATCTAAAAAACGCTGTGTGAACATCCCTTCAGGGAACAAGTCCTGTCCAGACAAACTGAGCCGGGCCACCCTTCTACAATCACCTGGCGTTAGATAATAAATGCGAGCGATGAGATAGATGGATAGATATAAAATAGAAGGATAGACAGATATATTTGAGATAGAGACAGACAGATAGATAGATAGATAGATAGATAGATAGATAGATAGATAGGTGTGAGATAGGACAGACAGACAGATAGACAGATAGATAGATAGAAGTATAGATAGATATGAGATAGATGGATAGATAGATAGGAGATAGATATGAGATAGATAGATAGATAGATAGATATGAGATAGATTTGAGATAGATAGATAGATATGAGATAGATATGAGATAGATAGATAGATAGATATGAGATAGATATGAGATAGATAGATATGAGATAGATAGATATGAGATAGATAGATAGATAGATATGAGATAGATAGATAGATATGAGATAGATATGAGATAGATATGAGATAGATATGAGATAGATAGATAGATATGAGATAGATAGATAGATAGATAGATAGATAGATATGAGATAGATAGATAGATAGATAGATAGATATGAGATAGATAGATATGTGATAGATAGATATGAGATAGATAGATATGAGATAGATAGATAGATATGAGATAGATAGATATGAGATAGATAGATATGAGATAGATAGATCTAAGCAATAAAGAAACGAGCAGCACTTCTCAAAACAAAGTCCCAGCTGCAAGTAGATAAAACTTAAAAAAATTGCAGCTCTCCCAAACTGGTAGAAAAACGAAGAAAACCGTGTTTGAAGGTTTCCAACATTTCATTATTTTTCTGCCAATTTAGAAGAGCTGCAATTTTTTTTACTTTTTATCTACTTGCAGCTGGGACTGTGCTTTGGGAAGTGCTACTCGTGTTTCGTTTTTGCTTAGATACATAGATACATTTTGTTCTGATTTTAGTTTATTTCAGAGATACAGCCTAGGATATCTATTCTGCTTGTTTATAGATGGTTCCTTAGGCAATGTTTACATGGGTTAAACCGGGACGCATTTTGCCACGTACTGCGCTCAAATACGAGCGAAATGCGCCCCAGTCATTACGGTAATCCACAGTTCTCATAGAGAACTATGGATTACGCTCCTCTCCCTGCTCGCACAATACGTGAATATGTGCCGCTAGTAGTGATTGTCTATGGGGCCGGCAGGCAGCCAGCCTCCCCGCGGGAGTACGCGTGGGGCGGGATAGGCGAGAGCTCCCGAAGTCCCGGCGTAATTGCCCCGCAATTATGCCATGTGAACTTAGCCTTAGGACATTGATCACCTCTATCCTCTAGCAGCTATGTTTTATCAAAAGGGGGTTTGATGGATAGACGGACGGACATAAAAACAAACAAGAGAGATAAATGAAAGATAATAAAATGTTGGCTGTAGATAAGAGAGAGATAAATATGAGATCAATAGACATATATGAGATAGATAGATAGATAGATAGATATATAGATAGATAGATAGATAGATATGAGATAGATATGAGATAGATATGAGATAGATAGATAGATAGATAGATAGATAGATAGATAGATATGAGATAGATAGATAGATATGAGATAGATAGATATGAGATAGATAGATATGAGATAGATAGATAGATAGATAGATAGATAGATAGATATGAGATAGATAGATATGAGATAGATAGATAGGAGATAGATAGATATGAGATAGATAGATAGATAGATAGATAGATAGATAGGTAGATAGATATGAGATAGATAGATATGAGATAGATAGATAGATAGATAGATAGATATCTATCTATCTATATATCTATGTGATATATAGATAGATAGATAGATAGATAGATAGATAGATAGATATATATGTGATAGATAGATAGATAGATAGATAGATATGAGATAGATAGATAGATAGATATGTGATAGATAGATAGATAGATAGATAGATAGATAGATATGGGATAGATAGATAGATAGATAGATAGATAGATATGAGATAGATAGATATGTATGAGATAGAAAGATAGCTAGATATGACAGATAGATATGTGATAGATAGATAGATATGAGATAGATAGATATGAGATAGATAGATATGAGATAGATAGATATGATTGATTGATAGAGATAGATATGAGATAGATAGATAAATAGATAGATAGCTAGATATGAGACAGATATATACAGTGGGGGGAATAAGTATTTGATACACTGGAGATTTTGGCAGTTTTCTCATCTACAAAGATTAGAGAGGTCGGTAATTTTTATCGTAGGTTCACTTCAACCATGAGAGACAGAAACTAAAAAAAATCCAGAAAATCCCATTGTATGATTTTTAACCCCTTCCCGCTGCAGCCTTTTTTTTTCATGTTTGTTTTTCCCTCCCCGCCTTCCCGGAACCATGACTTTTTTATTCTTCCATCTACATTGACATACAGTATGATGGCTTTTATTTTGCAAGATAGTTGTACTTTCTAATGGTGTCATTCTTCCTACCTTAGAATATACTGGGAAACCACAAAAAAATTCTAAGTGGGGGCAAAGTGTGAAAAAAAGTACTTGCACCACGTTTGCGGGTGTTTTGCTTTTATGGTGTTCAAACTTCAGTAAAAATTCTGCATTATCTGTATTCTACAGGTTGATACAAATACGGCAATACCAAATATTTACAGTTTCCGTTATGTTTTGGTACCGTAAAAAAATTCCATAAGTTTCCATTTTTGAAATTTGCGCGCCATTTTCTGCAGCCAATAACTTTTTGTACTAACACCTATGAAGTTGTCGCCTTCTCACCAATCTGCTTTCCAATTGTCCTGTAGCCCATCCCAGCCTTGTGCAGGTCTACTATTTTGTTCTTGCTGTCCTTAGACAGCTCTTTGGTCTTGGCCATGGTGGAGAAGTTGCAGTGTGATTGACAGTGTGTGGACAGGTGTCTTTCATACAGGTAACAAGTTCAAACAGGTGCAATGGATACAGGTAATGAATGCAGAGTAGGAGGGCTTCTTACAGAAAACTAAGGGTGCTTTCACATGGTGCATATTTGGTGCGTTTTTTGACGCGTTTTTTTGTGCAGAAATTTATTAATTAACTGCTGTGCCTTTCTGCACAAAAAACGCACCAAAAATGAACTGTGTGAAAGCACCCTAACAGGTCTTGCTGGTCGGTCGGTGATCAAATACTTATTTCATGCAATAGAATTCAAATTACTTATTTAGCAATGATACAATATGATTTTCTGATTTTTTTTTTTTAGATTCTGTCTCTCACAGTTGAAGTGAACCTACGATAAACATTACTGATTTCTCCATCCTTTGTAGGTGGGAAAACGTGCAAAATTGCCGGTGTATCAAATACCTATTTTCCCCACTGTAGATAGATAGATAGATATTTTTTTTCCCAAAAATTTCTATGTGCCCTTTGATAGTTTTTTAGTTAAAGGGGTTGTCTCACTACAAAGATTGTTTTTTATGTTAAAGATCTTGCAACAACAAGTCACTTTGCAATAAGTGTCCATTACCAGTGTCCTACCTATTCCTAGATATCCCCTCTTGTATGGGCTGCATCAGCTCCTCAGGTTGCTATAGCTACAGACCTGTTTGATCTCTCCTGATAGGCTGCCAGCACTGGTTGCTATAGCTACAGACAGGGGCGTAACTAGAGAAGCCAGGGCCCCAAAGCAAACTTTTGGATGCCCCCCCCCCCCCTCTCGCCCACCTCCCTGACCACGACATGCTGGTAGATAATGTAGATAATACCAGGGGCAAATACCTCACCATACATATCCCCATCATACTGCTACCAATCAAATCCACTGTACCAAAACCAGCATTACCAATAACGCTATTACATAGGAACCTGATTATACCACCAGAACATGACCACAAAGTGACTGAATAATACCCCTACACTATTACTGATCAGTACACAAAGACCAATACTGTCTAATAATAATAATAATAATATATAATAATATAGTGACCATATAGTGGTAGATATCAGTGTACACAGGCTCTGCAGACTGTATATTACCTCCATACAGTGACCATATAGTGGTATATACTAGTGTGCACAGGCTCTGCAGACTGTATAGTACCTCCATACTGTGACCATATAGTGGTAAACACCAGTGTACACAGGCTCTGCAGACTGTATATTACCTCCACACAGTGACCATATAGTGGTATATACTAGTGTACACAGACTCTGCAGACTGTATATTACCTCCATACAGTGACCATATAGTGGTAGACACCAGTGTACACAGGCTCTGCAGTCTGTATATTACCTCCATACAGTGACATATAGTGGTAGACACCAGTGTACACAGGCTCTGCAGACTGTATATTACCTCCATACAGTGACATATAGTGGTAGACACCAGTGTACACAGGCTCTGCAGACTGTATATTACCACCATACAGTGACCATATAGTGGTAGGCACCAGTGTACACAGGCTCTGCAGACTGTATGTTACCTCCATACAGTGACCATATAGTGGTAGACACCAGTGTACACAGGCTCTGCAGACTGTATATTACCTCATACAGTGACCATATAGTGGTAGACACCAGTGTACACAGGCTCTGTAGACATATAAGTGATTACAGTGCAGTTACATCTTGTGACTCACAGGTGACGTTTCTCTGACCAGTCGTTGACTTTCTCTTTTGTTCTGCATCCGGTCCAGTCCGCCATCTTGATGACATCTCCCGACCACTTGTCCCTGCAGATTTAGACACAAAAATCTTAGAATCCAGACTTTTACAGCACCTGCCTCCCTGGCTATATGGGGTCCATTTAGGCAGGATTTAGATAGGATATATAGGGCCCCAAATAGGCAAGGTTTAGGTAGCCAATAGAGTGCCCATATAGGCAGGCAGGGTTTAGGTAGCTATAGGGAGTCATACAGGTAGACAGGGGTTAGGTGGGCTATAGGGGTCATATAGGTAGGGTTTAGGTAGCTAAAGGGGCCCCATATAAGTAGACAGGCAGGCTTGTGGGGGTATACAGGCAGGCTTGTGGGGGCATACGGCAGGCATGTGGGGGGTATACGGCAGGCATGTGGGGGTATACGGCAGGCATATAGGGCTGTATAGGCAGTCAGGCATATAGGGGGCTGTATAGGCAGGAAGGCATATAGGGGGCTGTATAGGCAGGCAGGCATATAGGGGGCTGTATAGGCAGGCAGGCATATAGGGGCTGTATAGGCAGGCATATAGGGGGCTGTATAGGCAGGCAAGCATATAGGGGGCTGTATAGGCAGGCATATATGGGGCTGTATAGGCAGGCATATAGGGGGCTGTATAGGCAGGCAGGCATATAGGGGGCTGTATAGGCAGGCAGGCATATAGGGGCTGTATAGGCAGGCAGGCATTTATGGGGCTGTATAGGCAGGCAGGCATTTATGGGGCTGTATAGGCAGGCATATAGGGGGCTGTATAGGCAGGCATATAGGGGGCTGTATAGGCAGGCATATAGGGGGCTGTATAGGCAGGCAGGCTGGGGACAGGGAAAATAAGAAATCCCTTACTTACCTCGGTCCACTCTCCCCCGACGTCATGTGACATCACCGCGCGCGCCCACGTGACCACAGAGCGCCGGCAGGGGGAAGTAGCAGAGTGGAGCGATCGGCGCTCCGTCCTGCTATCTCCATTGAAGCGCCCGGGCGTTCAGAGGGAGTATGTGCCGGGCCCCGCAGCTCCCCGCCTGCCGCAGTGAACTGTTAAGTTCACTGCCGGCGGGCCCAGGAGCGGCATTACCGGGGTAGCGGACGCGGTAGCAGCTGCCCCGGGGCGCGGGCCCCCTTGAGCGCACGGGCCCCGTAGCAACTGCAACCCCTGCTACCCCGGTAGTTACCCCCCTGGCTACAGACCTGTTTGATCTCTCCTGATAGGCTGCCAGTACTGGTTGCTATAGCTACAGACCTGTTGACTCACGATAGCTGCAGCACTGTTGCTATAGCTACAGACCTGTTTGATCTCACCTGATAGGCTGCCAGCACTGGTTGCTATAGCTACAGATCTGTTCAATCTCTCATGATAGGCTGCCAGCGCTGGTTGCTATAGCTTCTACTGCAGCCTAGTAGAAGCCAGTAAACTCACCCTGAATTCAGAATGAAACCAAGAAAACAGGACAAATCAATGTCGTGAGACAACCCCTTTAATAGAGTGCTGCTGATATTGGATTGTGTATGCTCTATGCTCATTTTTTTCAAAAAAGTTTTTTGAATGTGCAGACCAAATATTGTTTTCTAGACTGTCCATATGGAGGATTGGCTGCCTCCTCGTTTCTTTTTCGCACTCCGCCCACCTTCACAGGTTTTAAATCAATGCAGAGTACCTTGTAGCCGGACTCTTCTCTCCCTGAAGTGTGTAGGTCTGAACAGGCCATAAGAGAGGTAACAGTGTACGTTCCCACCTGTATTGAGGTCCCCTTGCTGATTGGTAGTCGGGCTTAAGCAGTTTTGATCAAAAATGTGAACTAAGAACCTCAAAAAAATGTTTCATGTATCCTAAGTCGCAGAAATGCTTTTCCGCAAAAATCCTATGTGCCTTTTGATAGTTTTTTTTTTAGCTAATAGTGTGCTGCTGATATTGGAATGTGAATGTATATTGCTGCCACACCAGCTAATGTTTTTCAAAAAAATGTTTTGGATGTGCAGAGCCAAATATTGTTTTCTAGATAGATAGATAGATAGATAGATAGATAGATAGATAGATAGATAGATAGATAGATAGATAGATAGATATGGGAGGGATAGATAGATAGATAGATAGATAGATAGATAGATAGATGTGATATAGATATGAGATAGATAGATATGAGATAGATATGGGATAGATAGATATGGGATATATAGGAGATAGATATAGATAGATAGACAGATAGATATGGGATGGATAGATAGATAGATAGATATGGGATGGATAGATAGATAGATAGATATGAGATAGATAGATAGATAGATAGATAGATATGAGATGGATAGATTGATAGGAGATAGATAGATATGGGATAGATATAAGATAGATAGATAGATAGATAGATAGATAGATAGATAGATAGATATGAGATAGATAGATAGATAAGAGCTAGATAGATAGATATGGGATAGAAAATAGATAGATAGATATGGGATAGATAGATAGATATGAGATAGATAGATAGATAGATAGATAGATAGATAGATAGATAGATAGGAGATAGATAGATAGATAGATATGAGATAGATAGATAGATAGATAGATATGAGATAGATAGATATGAGATAGATATGAGATAGATAGATAGATAGATAGATAGATAGATATGGGATAGATAGATAGATATGAGATAGATAGATAGATATATAGATAGATAGATAAATAGATAGATAGATAGATAGATAGATAGATAGATAGATAGATATGGGATAGATAGATGAAGATAGAATAGATATGAGATAGATAGATAGATAGATAGATAGATAGATAGATAGATAGATAGATATGAGATGGATAGATTGATAGGAGATAGATAGATATGGGATAGATATGAGATAGATAGATAGATAGATATAGATAAAAGATAGATAGATAGATAGAAAAGATAGATAGATAGATAGATAGATAGATAGGATAGATATGAGGATAGAAGATATGAGATAGATAGATATGCGATAGATAGATATATATGAGATAGATAGATAGATAGATAGATAGATAGGAGATAGATAGATATGAGATAGATAGATAGATAGATAGATAGATATGAGATAGATAGATAGATATGAGATAGATAGATAGATAGATATGAGATAGATAGATAGATAATATGGATAGATAGGGTAGATAGAGATAGATAGATAGATATATAGATAGATAGATAGATAGATAGATAGATAGAGATAGATAGATAGATAGATAGATAGATAGATATGGGGTAGATAGATATGAGTAGATAGATAGATAGATAGATAGATAGGGATAGATAATATGAGATAGATAGATAGATAGATAGATAGATAGATAGTTAGAAGATAGATATGAGATAGATAGATAGATATGAGATAGATAGTAGATAGATAATAATGATAGATAGGAGATAGATAGATAGAGATAGATAGATAATAGAGATGATAGATAAGAGATAAAGATATAGAAAATAGATAGATATGAGGTAGATAGATAGATATGAGGTAGATAGATAGATATGAGGTAGATAGATATGAGATATTAGTTGATAATATAAATTAGGATAGCTGAGTGCCATCATTCCCCCTTCGCCTGCAGTGAATGGCTCTGTCCTGCGCTTCGCACGGCTGATTTTCCTCTAATAACCTCATCACATAAAGCATTGCCGGCCGCAGATTCCTGGAGGATACGTGAAATCTCCTGGCCGCCCCCCTCGCCCGCTCGGCTCCTCTGTACCAGGCGGCGCCATCACGTCTGTTTAGGGTAATAACGCCGCCGGTACCTGCTGTAATCAGAGCTGTCACCGGCAGAAGTGACTTCTATCTCCAGCACTTTGCAGGCGCCGGACTCTTATTACCCTGTGAACATCATACGATCGAGAAAGGAGCAGAATCGTTCTGATTAAACGGCGCTTAATGTGACCATTAACCAGAGCCCAGAGCGGGGCGACGAGCCGCCATCAACACCTCTGCCGGGAGGGAGCGGCGTCTATGCATAATGGATTGCAATGGTTTGTGCTTGGTTTACTGGATGAGCACCATAATAAAGAGCTGACCTCTCCACGCTGGCATTTATATTGTCTGCACTATAAGGCGGCACATAAAGAATGAAGGCGGGACGATGTGTGCGCGGAATACAAGATGTATGGAGAGAAGAGACAGCAGCCGTACAGCTATAGGGCCGGAGGGGCCAGAAACAGCTCTGCCCCAGTATGATGAATGGCCTGTGGTCAGAGGGGGCCTCATACCCCAAACATGGGGAGAACATACAAACTCCAGCCAAATTAACAAAGGATCACTAGCTACCACCCTGATGAATTTGGCTCAGGGCTAAATCAGAGACTGCGGGTTCTTTACCCTTCTAGGGGTATTCCCATCTCATTGATTAGCTTTAAACATGTAGACGGGGGTTACAAAACGTTCTTACCAAATACATTTTTGTTCTGATTGTAGTTTCAGAGATAGAGCAGTTTATCTATTCTGCTTGCTTACAGATGGTTTTCTAGGATAGAAAGCAAGCACCTCTGTGCTCTAGCAGCTGTGTCTTATCAGCAGAAGGGGGCTAGATGGATAGATATTTGATACTGTAGATAGCAGAGGCGTAACTTCAAGCTCTTGGGCCCTGGTGCGAAAAGTGAAATGGGTCCCCCCAGTTACCATGCACCATTTACAATGCTGGTATCTTCTTATGTGGCAGGAGGGCTCGTGGGCCCCCTCAGGCTGCTGGGCCCGGTAGCGACTGCTACCGCTGCACCCCCTGTAGCTACGCCCCTGATAGATAGATAGGAGATAGATAGAAGATAGATAGGAGATAGATAGATAGATAGATAGATAGATATGGGATAGATAAATAGATATGAGATAGATAGATAGATAGATAGATATGAGATAGATAGATAGATAGATAGATAGGTAGATAGATAGATATGAGATAGATAGATAGATATACAATAATAAAAGAAAAAAAGAGGAGACACAAAGGCGCACAATAGTGAAGTCCAGTAAATAAGATGCTTAAAATCTGGATGAGGTAATTGTTCTCACCTGGATTAGTTGTGCTATTCCAATAGAGGCACAACACTCGTATGGGTATGTTAGTATGAGCTCCGTTTGATGCTTTAGATCCCGGCAGCCTGCAGTCCTTTGCTTGCACGGACAAAAAACAATCAGTGCAGGAAACAGTAGAATATTGTCCCATCCAAGGGAAAAAAGCGGGGAAAGGCGGGGCTCAGTAGGATTAAGAACATAGTATTTACTCCAGATTTAAGGTATAAAAAACGATTTATTTAAACTTATGGAGGGAAGATATTCGCCTCCTCTGTTTAAAACAATAAAAGCCCTACGCGTTTCGCATCTGAACCGATGCTTCATCAGGGGTGCACTGTTAACAAACACATGGAATATACAAAGGAAGTTCCTATCCACAATTGGATAAGACAAGTGTCAATCACACAACAAAAGGAAATGCAGTTCTCACAGGTAACGATCCGTGCAGTTGGGTGTCTCAGCTGTCAATCCTAGATAAAGATTGACAGCTCTTAAAACGGAGGTTAGTTCAGACGTATCAACTGACATTCAATTAGATTATACTGTACAGCAGGGGTGTCAAACTGCCGGCCCTCCAGCTGTTGGAAAAAACTACAACTCCCATCATGCCCACTGTTATAGATTATACAAATGCATGAGGGGAGTTGTAGTTTCCCAACAGCTGGAGGGCCGGCAGTTTGACACCTGTGCTCTACAGTATTAGATCATTAGATAATGCATAGGGCTGCTTGTCATAGCCAAGTGTGGAAGATAAGACAGTTAATATTAACACTGTTGCAAAAAACAAATATAACTGTAGAATATGCTAAACAGACAAGCTTTTAGCAACAATACATAACAAACCTAGGTAATAAAAACACTGAATATCATACATATAAAACAATAAAAATTATATGTTACATAAAATTGCATCCAAATCACTAGACACCACCTGCAAAAAAGGGGGATATTCCCAAAAATTTTGCCAGCATTACAAATATGGTATTAGGATGAAAGGAAAAAAAAAAAAAAAAAAAAAGGGGGGGAAAAAGGTGAAAAAAAGGGGGAAAGAAGGGAAAAAAAAAGAGAAGAAGAAAAAAAGAAGAAAAAGAAATATAAAAACAGTACCTAGAAATAGCCAATTGAAAGACAGATAATATGGAATTACTTCAATATGTATTGGATGAATATAAAATTGTTAATAAACTAATTCTACAATCTCATTTAAACCTTTAGGGGCCGTTTACACGGCAGTGGACAAACCGGCCGGTATTTGTCCGGTTTTCCGGCCGTCCCCATGGCTGCGGGGGGGACGGCTTTTCTCCGCGCTGAGCGGAGAACAGCCCTCCCCCCCTCCCATTGAGATGCACATGGACGGAAGAATGTGCATGTTCAATGTTCACTGTCTTATCTTCCACACTTTGCAATGACTAGCAGCCCTATGCATTATCTAATGATCTAATACTGTATAGTATAATCTAATTGAATATCAGTTGATACGTCAGAACTAACCTCCGTTTTAAGAGCTGTCAATCTTTATCTAGGATTGACAGCTGAGACACCCAACTGCACGGATCGTTACCTGTGAGAACTGCATTTCCTTTTGTTGTGTGATTGACACTTGTCTTATCCAATTGTGGATAGGAACTTCCTTTAAATATTTCATGTGTTTGTTAACAGTGCACCCCTGACGAAGCATCGGTTCAGATGCGAAACGCGTAGGGCTTTTATTGGGCTTTTATTGTTTTAAACAGAGGAGGCGAATCTTCCCTCCATAAGTTTAAATAAATAGTTTTTTATACCTTAAATCTGGAGTAAATCCTAGGTTCTTAATCCTACTGAGCGCCGCATGTTCCCCCTTTTTTCCCTTGGTTGGGACGATATTCTAGATAGATATAAGATAGATAGATAGATAGATAGATAGATAGATAGATAGATAGATAGATAGATAGATAGATATGGGATAGATAGATATGAGATAGATAAATAGATAGAAATATAGATAGATAGATAGACAGATAGATAGATGTGAGATAGATAGATAGATAGATAGATAGATAGATATGAGATAGATAGATAGATAGATAGATAGATAGATAGATAGATAGATATGAGATAGACAGATAGATAGATAGATATGGGATAGATAGATAGATAGATAGATAGATATGAGATAGATAGATAGATAGATAGATAGATAGATAGATAGATAGATAGGAGATAGATAGAAAGATATGAGATAGATAGATAGATAGATATGAGATAGATAGATAGATAGATAGATAGATAGTCTGGAGAATCAGTGACTGGATAAACATTCTTACCATAAACATTCTTACATTCTTCTGTTCTGATTTAGCTCTATTTTAGAGATACAGCAGGTCATCTATCCTATTTATTTACAGATGGTTTCCTAGGACACTGATCACCTCTGTGCTCTAGCAGCAGTGTCTTATCAGTAGGAGGGGGCTGGGTGGCTAGAGAGCAGAGAGGATCGGTAAGCTAGGAAACCTTTATAATAAGCAGAGTAGATAACCTGCTGTATCTTTGAAATGAGGCAAAACCAGTACAGAAATGCATTTGGTAAGAATATTTACCTTTGCCTACATGTTTAACCCATTCACACTTAGTGACTTAACTGTACGTCATTGTGCTGTTATAGGGTATGGAGCAGGTTCACACGCTGAGCCCGCTCCATAGCAGGTGGGTACCTGCCGTTAATTACCAGCCAGAGAGCGCCTCCATCAACTGTCCCAGCCAGACATCTAACTGTCTAACTGTGATCTAACACTATGCTCTTCTTTTCCCTCATCATTGCTATCTCCACTCTCCTCACACTTACTGCTTATCCCCAAACTCCCTCGCTGGACAATGAACTCTACATCTCCCCCTGCTTTCTACCCTCAAAACCTGCCCTGCCGCCACCAACCTCTTCCTCACTGTTAATGCCCTCGCACCAAACAAACCCTGCCAAACTACAGTCTATCCAACTGCCACCTACTCCCCCTCTCACTGCTCCTTCTGGCTTCCGGGGACATATCCCCCAACCCAGAGCCCCTCCAGCACATTCCCACCAAGTCTCTGCCTCCTCGAACGGGCCCTCACCACTACTAATTCCGTAATCCCTTCAACCAGATACACATCTCTGACCCGTGCTCCCCCCCCCCTCTCCTTGGAGCTCTCTGGAATGCGCGGTCTGTATGTAATAAATCTCATACATAATGACTTGTTCTCCCCAAGCAACTTACTCTTCCTTGGTTGACGGGGAAACCTGGCTGACCCCCTCTGACACAGTCTCCCCTGCCGCACTCTCTTTTAGTGGTCTCCAACTTACCACACTCCTCGTCCTGGTAACAAGCTGGTGGAGGTGCCCGGCCCCCCTCCTGTCTGACCCTGCTCCTTTGTTCCCCGCTCCACCTCTGCCTTCCCTCACAATCTTCCCTTTGAAGTGCACTCTGTCCGCTTCTACCCCCCCTCCGACCTCCAAGTGACTGTTGTCTACCGACCGCCGGGCCCCTTTCCACTGCCTTTCTTGACCACTTTGCTTCCTGGTTTTTCACTTTCTTTCCACCGACATCCCACTATCATCATGGGAGACTTCAACATCCCAATCGACACCCCCACTCTGCTTCCAACAAACTCCTTTCACCTGCTCCCCTTTCAACCTCTCCCCAGTGGACCTCGGGAGCCACTCACAAAGATGGACACACACTGGACTCAATCTTCACCCGCCTCTGCCCCTATCTGGACATCCTCTAACTCTCCACCCTATATCTGACCACAACCTGCTTACCTTCACCACTATCTCCTCCCCACCTGCTCCTGCTGTCTCATATCCAGTACGACCCCACAGGAATCTACAAAACCTCAACCCACATACTCTCTCTGATCTCTTGCACCTCTTTTCCACTATCCTCATTCCCAAAGACCCAAGACGCAGCCAAACCCCTTTCTACACCATACAAAACATCACCGCCCTTGACTCAGTTGCTCCTCTCACACAAAAACAGAACCCGCAAAATCAACAGACAACCTGGCACACAGACTCTACCAAACAGCTAGGCATGCTTCCAGAGTCTGCCGAACGCCGCTGGAAGAAAACTCACTCCATTTTGCCTTATTTTCAAACACTCACTGCAGGGCATTTAAGTTCCGCACTCCCCCTCAAACCAAACAGACTATTTCACCACTCTCAATATCCTCCCTGTCCCCCACCCAGACAATTATTCAAAACCTCAACTCTCTTCTCCGTCCACCAACACCTCCTCCCCCATTCCCTCCTTCAGCAGATGACTTTGACATTCACTTCCCCCAGAAGATCAACTCATTAAGAGAAGCTTAGCCGCAGTCCCCACCACCCTCCCCTACCCTTGCAAACTGCTCTTCCCCCTTTAACTTGCTTCCCCCTGGTCACTCAGACAAGCTCTCCTCCTTACTGTCCAAATCCAACCTCACCTGTAGTCTTAAACCACGCCATCCCACCTCATCCCCGACCTCAGTGTTCTATCATCCCAGCCCTCACCCATCTCTTCAAACTATCAATAACCTCTGGCATCTTCCCTTCCGCCTTTAAACATGCTACTATTACTCCAATCCTAAAAAAACAACCCTTGACCCTCTTCTCTGTCCAAAATCGCCATCTCACTGCTCCCCTTTTGTTCCAAAACCTCGAGCAGCCCCGTCTATCTTCAGCTGTCCTCCACCTCTCCTCCAACTCTCTTCTGACCCCTACAATCGGTTTTCGACCCACCACTCTACCGAAACCACCCTAACCAAGTCACTAATGAAACCCAGTAACTGCTAAAGCCTCATGCCAAATACTCTATGCTCCTCCTCTTGACCTGTCCTCTGCCTTTGCACTGTCGACCATTCCTCCTGCTACCAAAACCTCTCCTCCCTCGGCATCCACGGACTTGGGTCTTTCCTGAATCTCCTCGTACCTTCTGATCGGACTTCAGCGTCTCTCATTCTTGCTCCACCTCCTCCCCCCGGCCTCTCTCTGTGGTGTCCCCAAGGGGTCGTCCCGGGTCCACTAAATCTTCTCTATCTACACCTTTGGCCTCGGTCAGCTCATAGCCTCACATGGCTTTCATTACCACCTGCATGCTGACGACACCCAACTCTACATCTCCGGCCCAGATGTCACTTTTTCTACTCTCCCGGATCCCTGACTGTCTGTCCTCCATTTCCTCCTTCTTCTCATCACGTCTCCTAAAACTAAATGTGGAGAAAAAAAGAACTCATCTTTTTTCCACGTCCAACTCTACCCCTGCCCCTGATCTCTCTATCTGTCAACGGCTCTACACTCTCACCGGTCCCGCAAGTCCGTGCCCTTTGGGGTAATCCTAGACTCCGTCTATCTTTCAAACCCCACATCCAAAAAACCCCACCTCTGCCTGCCGCCTCCACCTGAAAACATCTCTCACATCCCTCATTCCTTAACTATGACACTATAAAATGCTGGTCCCTGCCCTTGTCATCTCGCCTAGACTACTGCAAATCCTTCTCTGTGGCC
The DNA here is from genome assembly GCA_025379985.1 of Phyllomedusa bahiana. Lineage (NCBI taxonomy): Eukaryota > Metazoa > Chordata > Amphibia > Anura > Hylidae > Phyllomedusa > Phyllomedusa bahiana. The sequence continues at coordinate 23,531 of JAODAL010011936.1, forward strand.
TCCCAGCTAGTACCCTCGCTCCCCCCCAATCCATCCTTAACTCTGCTGCCCGTCTTATCCACCTCTCTCCTCGCTACTCCTCTGCATCTCCCCCCCGCCAATCCCTTCACTGGCTTCCCATTGCCCAGCGAATTCATTTTAAGCTATTAACCATGACCTACAGGCTCTCCATGACCTCTCCCCTCCATATATCTCTGCCCTAATTTCCAAATATCTCCCCTCACGCAATCTCCGCTCCTCACAGGGCCTTCTCCTTTTGCTCTCTCCTTATCGCTCCTCACACAACCGTCTCCAAGACTTTCCCGTGCTTCACCCACACTCTGGAACTCACTGCCCCAACACCTCAGACTCTCCCCCACTTTCACCAGCTTCAAATGCGACCTGAAAACCCATTTCTTCAGGCTTGCCTATAACCTTCACTAAAACTTGTCACTACTACCCTCCACAGACAAGTCTGCCCCTCACCTCCTGTCTCTTTCCCCCTCCTTGTAGATTGTAAGCCCTCGCGGGTAGGGTCCTCTCTTCCTCTGTCGTGCCAATTGTCATTATCCCTTATCACTGTACTCGTTTGACTTATGTAATGTATGTAACCCCCTCAAATGTACAGCGCCCTGGAATCAATGGCGCGTTAAAATAAATAATAATAATAATAATTACAGCTGACACCCGACCTCCACGGCCAGGATCAGAGATCAATTAGATCTCAGCCATTTAACCACAAAGCTTTTGTGGTCAATGTGACCGCAGCATTCTGTTAGGATGGAGTGTGGCACCCCCTTGCCCCACCTGATGACCCCCCCTCACCCATGATGCACTGAAGCTAATTATTGAGCAGATCAGATACAAGTGTCTGTGAGAAGCCAAAGACAATGGGGTGGGAGGCTGCAGGTGATATCTTTATTGGATTTAAAACTAGAACCCAGTTCTACAAAGCAAAAGTAACAAACCCACTGAACTGTCCCAGCATGTCCTAAATGTAATCATCACAATTGTCCAGGCTCCGACTAGTCCACAGGGGGCAGGGGAAACCCCCCAGTGGGCGACTAACTGGTCTGAAGCTGCTTTAGAGTAAAGCTATGTTCACACGGCTTAAATTGGGACATATTTCGGCCCGTATTTCACGCGAAATACGTGCCAGTCATTACGGTAATCCACAGTTCTCATAGAGATCTATGGATTACGCCTCCTCTCCCTGCTCGCACAATACGGTGAGCGGGGAGAGAAGTGACATGTCAATTAATAGCGGTGAATACGCGCCCAGAATAATGCATGTCTAATTACTCCCGAAGTAAATAAACTCCACTGGTGGCCTCAAGTATAAACTCCACTGGTGGGCCCCAGAGTCATCTCCACTGGTGAGATCCAAGAATCAACTACACTGGGGGCCCCAAGAGTCAACTCCACTGGTGGCTCCAAGAATCAACTCCACTGGGGGCCCCAAGAATCAGCTCCACTGGTGGCCCCAAGAATCAACTCCATTGGTGGCCCCAAGAATCATCTCCATTGGTGGCCCCAAGAATCATCTCCATTGGTGGCCCCAAGAATCATCTCCACTGGTGGGCCCCAAGAATCAACTGAACTGGTGGGCCCCAAGAATCAACTGAACTGGTGGGCCCCAAGAATCAATTCCTCTGATGGCCCTAAGAATCATCTCCCCTGGTGGGCCCCAAGAACCAACTCCACTGTTGGGCCTCAAGAATCAACTCCACTGGTGACCCCAAGAATCAACTCCATTGGTGAGCCCAAAGAATTAACTCCTCTGATGGCCCCAAGAATCAACTCGACGGGTGGCCCCAAGAGTCATCTCCACTGGTGGCTCCAAGAATCAACTCCATTGGTGGGCCCCAAGAATCACCTCAACTGGTGGCTCCAAGAATCAACTCCATTGGTGGCCCCAAGAATCACCTCAACTGGTGGGCTCCAAGAATCATCTCCACTGGTGGGCCCCAAGAATCAACTCCACTGGTGGCCCCAAGAATCACCTCAACTGGTGGGTCCCAAGAATCAACTCCTCTAGTTATGCTCCTGACTGTATGGTCTTGGCCCCCGGCTGCAGCTCAGTGTCAGGCTGTTGGCATCTTCTTATAGCCTCGGCCATCTTTATGTAGAGCAACAATTCTTTTTTTAAGATCATCAGACAGTTCTTTGGTATGAGGAGCCATGTAGAACTTCCAGTGAAGCAGTTGGGACAAGTTTAAGGGGGGAAACCTGTTGAGTAAGGGGTTTATTGAAAAAGCTAAGGAGTTCAGTCAATTTTTGTTCTGCAATCCTCTTTGGATCGATGTGTATCTGTTATCTATAATGTATGAAAATTCCACGACTGTTTTATTGACGCAATATGTTTGGATATTTCAATTGACTTGTAATGACTTTATCCCTAAATAAAAATTTGTTTAAAAAACAAAAAATCTTTCAGTGACCAGTATGAGAGAGCGTGAGAGCGATAACACCAAATGTAACACACCTGCTCCCCATTCACACCTGAGACTTTGTAACGCTATCGGGTCACATGACATCAGGGAGAGAAAATGGCAAATTGGGCACAATTTGTCCATTTTCACTAAGGAGTGTATGCACTTTTGTTGCCAGCGGTTTAGACATTGATGGCAGTGTGTTGAGTATTTTGAGGGCACACCAAATTTACGCTGCTGGGGTGCATCCACATGGCAGTGACAAAATACCGGTCGGATTCTGTCTTAAAGGGGTTTTGCCACGATCACATTTCATACCTCCTGTATCCAGCTCTACAGCTCTGTGTGCTCAGAAGGGGGCGTGTGATTTGTTTGAATTGCATATCATGTAATCCAGCAGGATGACATCACCAGGCCTTTCCTCTCTGTAGTCAAAGAAAGGTCTGTTTATGTAAAGCATTGTGAGTAGCTCAGAGGCAAAGTTTTTGCTTCACAGCACAAGGGTCCTAGGTTCAAATCCCTGCAGGAACCAAACCTGTGTTGTTGTTTTTTCTTTTTATCAATGCACAGACCTCATTGAGGTTTCTTTTTTTATTTATTTGCACTGTTTGACTAATTACTAAAGAGTACAGAGGACGGGAGTAGAATGACAGCACCTGGGGTTTGAACACTCAGTAGCTGCCTGGGAGGAGAGGTGATGTCTGAGCATGTGCGACCAGGACTGAGGAGCTCTCAGCCCTGGTCGTATCCCCTGGAGTCGAGTTGTAAACAATGGATCACTATAGGAGCAGCGAAAACAAAAACGGTGCAGAATTTTTAATACTAACGAATGGTGAAAATGTTTGTTATTTCATTTGCTAGCTCCCACGTCAATTTTACTTCATGGCTAAACGCCTTTAAGAATCTGGCCGGTATTTTGTTGTCTTTTGCATCGTTTTGGGGGGGCGATTCTGTCCGGGATTTACGGATTCGCCCGTCCCCCTCAACCATTGAAATGCACATCTTCTGTCCGAAAACCGGGCGGAAGATTGAACATGTCCTAAGTTTTTGGAACGCCGGCGGTGTAAAACTAACTGTCCGGCAGAAAATTCATTGCGGACTGCTGAACGGATTTTCAAATCCGAAAACCGTCTGAAAATCCGACCAAAAACATTGCTGTGTGGACAGACTCTTATACAAGCTGTATATTGACTACTTTGCATTGTACCAAAGTGTCATATTTGAGACATAATACAATATTTACAAAAATGTGAGGGGTGTACTTACTTCTGTGAGATACTGTACAATACACCCCATAATTATCCTCAAAACCAATAAACCAGGCAAGGCCAAATGCCCCAGAAACATGCTGGGAAAACAGAGGCAGAACACTCTGAGGGCTCCGTGCTTTCCCCATGACCTCGGATAGTTGTAGCTCTTTGCAATACAATGTCCCCGGCCATACTATTCTGCTGCGTCAGTGGAAAATAAGCCAGAAGCTGCCGCCGATCTGCTGGAGAGAAGCTGTGATTATAACGCAACGGCTGATTATAGGTTCTGATTTATATCTCTTTGGGGAGAATACATGCAGGCTGTAATTTACCCATAATAGCCAGTCCGAGGGGACATGATAGGACTCAAACATGAATAGTCCCAGTTGCAACCAGAATAGCACATGCAGGTGTTTGGAGCAAGTCAGGCACATTAATCCTGAGACTGGCCATTAGATTAGTGGGGGTCTCAGAAGTCATATTCTACCAATATGCCATTACTTTAGCAGATGGGAATACAACTTAAAACTGGTTAACTCTTCATCTGGGTCCCTGGTTGCTTAGGGTTAGGTCAGAGTCCTGGTGGTTTAGTGTTTTGCATGTTAGTTCTTACTGCTTAGTGTTTAGCACAGAGTCCTGGTTGCTCAGTATTTAGCACAGTCCTGGTTTCTCAGTATTTAGCACAGAGTCCTGGTTTGCTCAGTATTTTTGCACAGGGTCCTGGTTTCTTAGTGTTTAGCACAGGGTCCTGGTTTCTTAGTGTTTAGCACAGGGTCCTGGTTTCTTAGTGTTTAGCACAGGGTCCTGGATTCTTAGTGTTTAGCACAGGGTCCTGGCTCCTTAGTGTTTAGCACAGGGTCCTGGTTGCTCAGTATTTAGCACAGTCCTGGTTGCTCAGTATTTAGCACAGTCCTGGTTGCTCAGTATTTAGCACAGAGTCCTGGTTGCTCAGTATTTAGCACAGAGTCCTGGTTGCTCAGTATTTAGCACAGAGTCCTGGTTTCTTAGTGTTTAGCACAGAGTCCTGGCTGCTTAGTGTTTAGCACAGGGTCCTGGTTTCTTAGTGTTTAGCACAGAGTCCTGGCTGCTTAGTGTTTAGCACAGGGTCCTGGTTTCTTAGTGTTTAGCACAGGGTCCTGGTTTCTTAGTGTTTAGCACAGTGGCCTGGTTCCTTAGTGTTTAGCACAGGGTCCTGGCTCCTTAGTGTTTAGCACATGGTCCTGGTTGCTTAGTGCTTAGCACATGGTCCTGGTTTCTTAGTATTTAGCACAGAGTCCTGGTTCCTCAGTGTTTAGCACAGGGTCCTGGCTCCTTAGTATTTAGCACAGGGTCCTGGTTGCTCAGTGTTTAGCACAGGGTCCTGGTTGCTCAGTGTTTAGCACAGGGTCCTGGCTCCTTAGTGTTTAGCACAGGGTCCTGGTTGCTTAGTGTTTCTTTAGCACAGGGTCCTGGCTCCTCTGTATTTAGCACAGAGTCCTGGTTGCTCAGTCTTTAGCACAGAGTCCTGGCTGCTTAGTATTTAGCACAGTGTCCTGGTTGCTCAGTTTTTAGCACAGGGTCCTGGTTGCTTAGTGTTTCTTTAGCACAGGGTCCTGGCTCCTTAGTATTTAGCACAGAGTCCTGGCTGCTTGGTGTTTAGCACAGGGTCCTGGTTGCTTAGTATTTAGCACAGGGTCCTGGCTGGTTAGTGTTTAGCACAGGGTCCTGGTTGCTTAGTGTTTGTTTAGCACAGGGTACTGGCTCCTTAGTATTTAGCACAGAGTCCTGGCTGCTTAGTGTTTAGCACAGGGTCCTGGTTGCTTAGTGTTTAGCACAGAGTCCTGGTTGCTTAGTGTTTAGCACATGGTCCTGGTTGCTTAGTGTTTAGCACAGGGTCCTGGTTGCTTAGTGTTTAGCACAGGGTCCTGGTTGCTTAGTATTTAGCACAGGGTCCTGGCTGGTTAGTGTTTAGCACAGGGTCCTGGCTCCTTAGTGTTTAGCACAGGGTCCTGGTTTCTTAGTGTTTAGCACAGGGTCCTGGTTGCTCAGTGTTTAGCACAGGGTCCTGGTTGCTTAGTGTTTAGCACAGGGTCCTGGTTTCTTAGTGTTTAGCACAGGATCCTGGCTCCTTAGTGTTTAGCACAGGGTCCTGGCTCCTTAGTGTTTAGCACAGGGTCCTGGCTCCTTAGTGTTTAGCACAGGGTCCTGGTTGCTTAGTGTTTAGCACAGGGTCCTGTTTTCTTATTTTTTAGCACAGTTTGCTGTTTGGTTATTTTTTAGCACTGGGTCCTGGCTTGTTAGTGTTTAGCACAGGGTCCTGGTTGCTTAGTGTTTAGCACAGGGTCCTGGCTCCTTAGTGTTTAGCACAGCGTCCTGGCTCCTTAGTTTTTAGCACAGGGTCCTGGCTGCTTCGTGTCTAGCACTGGGGGCTGGATACTTTGTGTTTAGCACATGGTCCTGGCTCCTTAGTGTTTAGCACAGGGTCCTGGCTCCTTAGTATTTAGCACAGGGTCCTGGCTGCTTAGTGTTTAGCACAGGGTCCTGGCTCCTTATTGTTTAGCACAGGGTCCTGGTTGCTTAGCATTTAGCACAGGGTCCTGGCTCCTTAGTGTTTAGCACAGGGTCCTGGCTCCTTAGTGTTTAGCACAGAGTCCTGGTTGCTTAGTGTTTAGCACAGGGTCCTGGCTCCTTAGTGTTTAGCACAGAGTCCTGGTTGCTTAGTATTTAGCACAGAGTCCTGGTTGCTTAGTATTTAGCACAGGGTCCTGGCTGGTTAGTGTTTAGCACAGGGTCCTGGCTCCTTAGTGTTTAGCACAGGGTCCTGGCTCCTTAGTGTTTAGCACAGGGTCCTGGCTCCTTAGTGTTTAGCACAGGGTCCTGGCTCCTTAGTGTTTAGCACAGGGTCCTGGCTGCTTAGTGTTTAGCACAGGGTCCTGGTTGCTGAGTGTTAGCACAGGGTCCTGGCTCCTTAGTATTTAGCACAGTGTCCTGGTTGCTTAGTATTTAGCATAGGGTCCTGGCTCCTTAGTATTTAGCACAGGGTCCTGGCTCCTTAGTGTTTAGCAAAGGGTCCTGGCTGGTTAGCGTTTAGCACAGGGTCCTGGTTGCTTAGTATTTAGCACAGGGTCCTGGTTGCTTAGTGTTTGTTTAGCACAGGGTCCTGGCTCCTTAGTGTTTAGCACAGGGTCCTGGCTCCTTAGTGTTTAGCACAGGGTCCTGGCTCCTTAGTGTTTAGCACAGGGGCCTGGTTTCTTAGTGTTTAGCACTGGGGCCTGGTTTCTTAGTGTTTAGCACAGGGTCCTGGCTCCTTAGTGTTTAGCACAGAGTCCTGGCTCCTTAGTGTTTAGCACAGAGTCCTGGTTGCTTAGTGTTTAGCACAGGGTCCTGGCTGGTTAGTGTTTAGCACAGGGTCCTGGTTGCTTAGTATTTAGCACAGAGTCCTGGTTGCTTAGTATTTAGCACAGGGTCCTGGCTGGTTAGTGTTTAGCACAGGGTCCTGGTTGCTTAGTATTTAGCACAGGGTCCTGGTTGCTTAGTATTTAGCACAGGGTCCTGGCTGGTTAGTGTTTAGCACAGGGTCCTGGTTGCTTAGTGTTTAGCACAGAGTCCTGGTTGCTTAGTGTTTAGCACAGGGTCCTGGTTGCTTAGTATTTAGCACAGGGTCCTGGCTGGTTAGTGTTTAGCACAGGGTCCTGGCTGGTTAGTGTTTAGCACAGGGTCCTGGTTGCTTAGTGTTTAGCACAGGGTCCTGGTTGCTTAGTGTTTAGCACAGAGTCCTGGTTGCTTAGTATTTAGCACAGAGTCCTGGTTGCTTAGTAATTAGCACAGGGTCCTGGCTGGTTAGCGTTTAGCGCAGGGTCCTGGTTGCTTAGTGTTTGTTTAGCACAGGGTCCTGGCTCCTGAGTGTTTAGCAGGGTCCTGGCTGCTTACTGCTTCTAGATTTGGCAGGGTCTTAGTTGCACCTTTCGCCGTGTTCTAGATATGTCCCCCAGGCAGCGGTAACACTTCCAGGTTTGGGTACTGGCGGCCTCTTGTCCCCATTGTGCCGGTCACATAAACATGCTGGCTGTGGACATCCTCCCTTCAGGCCAATCACCAAGCGTTACGTGACCACAGCAGTACGTTTGAATCTAAACAACGCTCTAACTGCCAACACTCAAAATGGCCGCCGCGGGGGGTTACGCCGTGCCCACGTGATGCGTCCCCGTATCCCCGCCCCCCCCCTTGGCTCTGACGCAGGAACGTCGCCCTCGCTGAGCTGCCTGGAAACCCCGTGAAGTGTGTGAGCCACGGTCATTCCGCCATTAGCCACCGTGAGGAGGAGAAGAATAACAACAGCAGCAACGAGACGACGACGAGGAGGACGACGGGGAAGACGCGGAGGCGATTACCGGGGACGGCGAGCGCAGGAGCCGGGATTGGGATTGTCGTTATCGTGGTGTGAGGAGGAGGCGGCGGCTGCTGCGCGGAGCGGACGTGCTGGAGCCGCATTAGGCCGCAGCCTCCTTCTATTGTGTCCTGGGATTGGTGTCTTCGGCCGGAAGCAGGGACTTGTACGGACTTGTGAGGACTGAGGCTTCGTGTACGGACTGTTGCCGGGGACTCCTTCGGACTGTGAGACTCCCCCGGGACTGGACTCGCCCGCTCAGGGCTCTCGGCGGGGACTGTGTGGAGGACTGTAGGGGCCTATGGCCGCTGAGGCCGCGGTGTGTGTGGTGTGGTGTGTGTGCCGCTGGCTGTGTGTGTCCTGTCTGCATTGCATAACCCTGTGGTAATAACATGTCGTGTGTGCACTATAAGTTCTCCTCCAAACTCAACTACGACACGGTCACCTTCGATGGGCTGCACATCTCGCTGGCCGACCTGAAGAAGCAGATCATGGGCCGGGAGCGGCTGAAGGCGGCCGACTGCGACCTGCAGATCACCAACGCCCAGACGCAGGAAGGTAATGCTGCCACCGCCGCCGCCGCGTCCTACTGTGAGCATGGCCGGCCGCTCCGCCGCGTCCTACTGTGAGCATAGCCGGCCGCTCCGCCGCGTCCTACTGTGAGCATGGCCGGCCGCTCCGCCGCGTCCTGCTGTGAGCATAGCCGCCATTACCGCCGCGTCCTGCTGTGAGCATGGCGCGCACCGCCGCGTCCTGCTGTGAGCATGGCCGGCCGCTCCGCCGCGTCCTGCTGTGAGCATGGCCGGCCGCTCCGCCGCGTCCTACTGTGAGCATGGCCGGCCGCTCCGCCGCGTCCTACTGTGAGCATGGCCGGCCGCTCCGCCGCGTCCTACTGTGAGCCTCGCCGGCCGCTCCGCCGCGTCCTACTGTGAGCCCTGCCGGCCGCTCCGCCGCGTCCTACTGTGAGCATGGCCGGCCGCTCCGCCGCGTCCTACTGTGAGCATGGCCGGCCGCTCCGCCGCGTCCTGCTGTGAGCATGGCCTGGCCGCTCCGCCGCGTCCTGCTGTGAGCATGGCCGGCCGCTCCGCCGCGTCCTGCTGTGAGCATGGCCGGCCGCTCCGCCGCGTCCTGCTGTGAGCATGGCCGGCCGCTCCGCCGCGTCCTGCTGTGAGCATGGCCGGCCGCTCCGCCGCGTCCTGCTGTGAGCATGGCCGGCCGCTCCGCCGCGTCCTGCTGTGAGCATGGCCGGCCGCCCGCGCGTCCTGCTGTGAGCATGGCCGGCCGCGTCCGCCGCGTCCTGCTGTGAGCATGGCCGCCAGCGCCGCCGCGTCCTGCTGTGAGCATGGCCGCCAGCGCCGCCGCGTCCTGCTGTGAGCATGGCCGCCAGCGCCGCCGCGTCCTGCTGTGAGCATGGCCGCCAGCGCCGCCGCGTCCTGCTGTGAGCATGGCCGGCCGCACGCCGCGTCCTGCTGTGAGCATGGCCGGCCGCGACCGCCGCGTCCTGCTGTGAGCATGGCCGGCCGCGCCGCCGGTCCTGCTGTGGAGCATGGCGGCCGCACCGCCGCGTCCTGCTGTGATGCATTGGCCATGGGCCGCATCCGCATGCGTTTCCTTGCTGTGATCATGGCGAGGCGCACCGCGCGTCTGTCTGTGAGCATGCGGCGACCGCCGGTCCTGCTGTGAGCATGCCGGCCGCACCGCCGCGTCCTGCTGTGAGCATGGCCGGCCGCACCGCCGCGTCCTGCTGTGGCATGGCCGGCCGCACCGCCGCGTCCTGTGTGAGCATGGCGGCCGCACCGCCGCGTCCTGCTGTGAGCATGGCCGGCCGCACCGCCGCGTCCTGCTGTGAGCATGGCCGGCCGCACCGCGCGTCCTGCTGTGAGCATGGCCGGCCGCACCGCCGGTCTGCTGTGAGCATGGCCGCCGCACCGCGCGTCCTGCTGTGAGCATGGCCGGCCGCACCGCCGCGTCCTGCTGTGAGCATGGCCGGCCGCACCGCCGCGTCCTGCTGTGAGCATGGCCGGCCGCACCGCCGCGTCCTGCTGTGAGCATGGCCGGCCGCACCGCCGGTCCTGCTGTGAGCATGGCCGGCCGCACCGCCGCGTCCTGCTGTGAGCATGGCCGGCCGCACCGCCGGTCCTGCTGTGAGCATGGCCGCCGCACCGCCGCGTCCTGCTGTGAGCATGGCGGCCGCACCGCCGCGTCCTGCTGTGAGCATGGCCGGCCGCACCGCGCGTCCTGCTGTGAGCATGGCCGGCCGCTCCGCCGCGTCTGCTGTGAGCATGGCCGGCCGCTCCGCCGCGTCCTGCTGTGAGCATGGCCGGCCGCGCCGCCGCGTCCTGCTGTGAGCATGGCCGGCCGCCGCCGCGTCTTACAAAGCCGTGCTGCTGTAAGCATTGCTTCGTTATAGGTGGTAGTGAGGGTCGGAAGCGAGGCGGCAGGTGCCAGAGGTTACTGCATGCATTATAGTTGGGCAGTTGCATTGGGTGAATGAGATACGGATGCTGGATTTATTGTGGATTTTTCTACGTTGACTTCAATGGGAGAAGGTAACATCTGCAGATAAACTTTCCCTGTGGATTTTGCCTTCTCTGATTGAAGTCAATGTAGAAAAACTTAGGCCTCGTTCACACGGCTTATCTCTCCGCGGATTGGCGCCGTACTCCGCGCCGGATTTGCGCTGCAGTACGGCTCCAATCTGTCCCTGTCATTACGGTAATCCACTGCTCTTATAGAGAACAGTGGAATCCGTCGCTCCTCCCCGCTCGGCGAATCCGCCGCGGGGAGAAAGTGACATGCACATTATTTACGGCGCGGACGCGCCGTAAACAATGCATCGTCTATGGGGCCGGGGAGCGGCGCCCCCGCCGCGCTCCGGCCCCGCCCCTTATTCACGGCGGTTTTGTGAGTGCACAAATCCGTCGGGAATAAGCCGTGTGAATACAGCCTTACAGTAAAATCCGCAGCAGTTCCGCAAGGTGTAAACAAAACTAAAGGCTTTGCAGCAATTATTTTTTGTTTTTCTACAGTGACTTCAACCGGTAAGGCCTCGTTCACACGGCTGATTTGTGCACGGATTTCAGCCGTACTGCGCGCCGTGTTTGCGCTGCACTACGGCTGGAATCCGTCCCAGTCATTACAGTAATCCACAGTTCTCATAGAGAACTATGGATTCCGTCTCCCCTCCCAGCTCGGCGAATACGCTGAGGGGGGAGAAAGTGACACGCACATTATTTACGGCAGCCGGCGTAATTGCGGGGCGAAATCCATCCCCGCAATTACGTTGGCAATAAGCCGTGTGAACGAGGCCTAAAGGTAACATCCACAGGGAAGGTTTATCTGCAGAAGTTACCTTCTAACATTGAAGTGTATGTATTCACATGTATTTAAGTATGTGTATTCACACAGGACAGATCTGCTGTAGATTTGTTGTGAATTTTCCTACACTGACTTCAGTAGGAGGCGGAAAAATCCGTAGGGATGGATTATGTGCAGATACTGCCATCTCCTACTGAAGTCTATGTAGAAAAAAAATCGGCAGCAAAATCCACAAGTGTAACCCATGTGAATGTAGCCAAGGGTGTGTTTGAGGAGGGCGGTTCTGTTGCGGATTTTGGTGCAGATTTACTGTGGCTTTAGTTGTGAAAGTTTCAACATTGGAAAAACTTTTCTGCAGATCCTGCTTTCTCTGACTGACTTAGTTGGGGGAGGGCGGGTGCAGAATATGAAGGATTTGCAGATTTTGACTTTGTAACAAAAATGCATAATCGTCACCAAAATCTGCAGCAGATTCACACTGGTGTAAACTCGCACGGTGCGGATGTGCTGTGGATTTTACTGCAGTTTTTTTTTTTTCTACATGGACTTCAATGGGTAAGGGCAGAATGTGTAAATCCTTCACATTTTGCACCCCCCACCCTCCAATGAAGTCAGTGTAGAGAAATCTGCTTCAAAAGCTATAGCCCATCCACACACGGTGAACATGCCCTTTGGGGCAAGGGTCTGCAACGTGGGCTCTGCAGCTGTTGGGTAAACTACAACTCCCATCATGCCCACTTATATATATTATATAAATGCTTGGTGGGAGTTTTAGTTTCCAAATAGCTGTAGAGCCCATGTTGCAGACCCCTGCTTTAGGGTGAACGCACACGGGACAGATTTGCTGCAGATTTTCTGTATTTTGCGCCCATAGAAAATCCACCATAGATTACTGTACCAGCCATGTGTCTGGGATTTTACAAACCTCCTGCCCACGTGGCAGAAATTGCCGTATTATTGCGCTGCGGATTTACTGTGGGTTTAACCCATTGACTTGAATGGGGTAAAATCTGTACAATCTGTTGCAGATTTTCTGATGAAATTATCTGCAACAAATCTGTCGGGTTTGAGGTGCTATAACCATCGGCCAAATCATTCCTATTGCACCTCCCCCCCCCCCATACGCGTGCACGCTCGGTCGTGCATGTGTGTTTTTGATGGGTGAAAGAAAGCCATAGCCAGATACTTCTGGCAGCGGCTAATTGTGTCTAGGCAGAACAAAAGGCTGGGGAGTTGAGCCGGCTCCTCTCTCCCCTGACGTCTGGGGTTGGTCGGGGGCCACATACACCTATTGTCCTCTTTATTAGGGAGTGTAAGTGACGCCCTGCTGGTGTTGCCTCTACGCAGTCAGTGCTTACACCTCAGTTCTGAGAAACCCACCGTCCAGTACATCTGCATTGGTTGCTGGCAATGGATTTACATGGAGTCGATCGCTAGGAACGGGTTTTTGTTTGTAGTGCATTTTAATGAATTATTTTGTTAGAACTAACCTGGTCGGTAGAGACTCCTGACACCTGTCGAAGTCAGGGATGTGATTGCAGCAACCTCGGCGCGGTCCACTTCAACCTATGGCTCTCCAGTGGTTGCAGAACCACAACTCTCAGCATCCTGGGCATTGTAGTTCTGCAGCAGCTGAAAAGTTGCAGATCACCCCCTATTGATCCTATAGATGTAGATTGGTCACTGTAAACCTTTACCCTGTGTATCATGTGCCCGGCCTCAGATCTCTGATGTATTTTATGATGGGACAATCCCCTTTTAATGCCTGATTGAAGCGGATTCACCGATGCAAAACCCCTCATACTTTCATAGGGACAGGGAGTGTATGATACTCAGGGGCCTGAAATGCAGCCTTCATGTAAGGCCATGGTGAGGGCACAAACTTCCCGAGCTTGTGGTTTTAACTGGAGTCATTTGTCCGCATAGGCTTTGCACAGGAGATGAGTGGTCACCTCGTAGGCGTACGCTCGCTGCTGCCCAGATTGTCGCATACGTTTCTAGTGATTTGCAACAAGTGGAATTTTTGTAACTTGGATGATTGTTTCCCTTCATTTTGAGTGAAATTTATATAAGCTGCTGCAGAAGAGCAATTGCCCATAGCCACCAACCAGATTAAGCTCATTTTGTATTAGGGCTTGTCCCCACAGCACAGGTTTTGAAAACGGCCTGTAAACCGGGTGACAACTGTTAAAATGGGCCTGTATGGGAAAACCCGTGCAGCGGTCCCCAATGCACGGGTTTTCCGCCGGGCGGTCCGAAAAACATAGGTCATATTCATTCTTCCACCCGGTTTTCGGGCGGAATATGAACATCTTTATGCCAGGGGGGAGGGATTTTCTCCACAAACCCAGGAAAAGCCCCGGGCCCAAAACAGTGCAATACCCGGGCGGGTTTCCGACCAGATTTGCAATGTGCCCTTTTACCGGCCCTTATGCTCGGAAAAAAGACACTTTTTTCACCCGCGCCCCTTTTTCAGTAGTTTTTGAAAATGTTCCAAAAGGTTATTGGTTTTTATGGCTTCAATGTTCTGCCTACGTTCGCCTTTTAACACGTTTATTGGGGGTTTTTTCTGTTTTTCCTGTGCGGTTTAGGTTCCAGTTAAAGGGTTTTTCCCTTCAAAAAAAAAAAAAAAGGTGGGCCCGGGATGCGACAATAAAACTTTGCTACCTGTCCCACGCTCTGGAGCTCCAGCGAGCTGCTCTTCTTGAATTCAAGGTTTTCGGGTTTAAAACAGACAGAGGCCCCGCTCCCTTTAAATGAATGGGCACAAATCTCTTTGTGTCAGGGGATGAACCTGAAGTCAGGGCAGATCGTGGGGAATTTGAAGTGCAGGGGGGGGGGAGGGAAAATAGTGTGGTTGTTTGGATGAAATTTGAAGGGGGGTTAAAACTCGTTTGGCTTAAAATTTAAAATTAAAAAAAAAAAAAAAATTGTCCCCGACCCCCAAGTTGGGGCTATGTTGGTTATATTTTGGGGTGAAGGGGTTTCCCTGTTTGACATTTAAAAATAGCGTAGGATAGGCCATCATTCTCAAGTCTGGGTGCCACCTCTGGGACCTGCACCTCTCTTCTAAATGAGCCCCCAAACCCCTTTGTTTGAAAAGGGAAAATGTTGGGGTCTCCCATAGGGGCTGAATGGGGGTCAGAGAAAATGCCAGCGGAAAAAGCTATGTGAACGCACCTAACTTATTTAAGGACACTTTGGTTTTTGGGAAAGCTTAGGGTTGTGCCCCGTGCATTTTTGTTGATGTCCAGGGGCACTATGGTTGGGGTTTCTATTTTTTGGGTCTGCACGTGTATGGGGGAGTCAGGCTGAACAGGTTTCCCGGTGAGGTTGGGGGTGGCACTATGTAACTTTTTATGGGGAGTCAGGTGAACAGGTCCTGAGTGTTTTGGGTGGGGCTTGTAAGTATGGGGGAGTCGGTGAAAGGTCGGAGTGTTGGTTGGGCATGTAAGTGTATGGGGGGGGCGGGTGAACATTTGAGTGTTGGGTGGGGCCTTGTAATGTGTTGGAGGGGTCGGCTGAAAAAGGGCTGAGTGAGTGTTGGGCCCGGCACTATTAAAGTGTTGGGGGAGAGGCGAAAAGGTCTGAGTGAGTTTGGCTGGGCTATGTTAAAGTGTATGGGGGGTTTGGCTGAACAGTCCTGATGGTTTGGGGTGGCCTATGAACGTGATGGGGGAGTCAGGGCTGAAAAAGGGCCTGATGGTGTTGGGGGCAGTTGTAAATGTATGGGGGACAGGGGGCCCTTTTTGGGGGAAAAGGTCCTGGTGGTGTTGGGGTGGGACTATGTAGTGTAGGGGGAGTCAGGCTGAAAGGGCCTAGTGATGTTGGGTGGCGTATTTTAAAATGTATGGGGGAGTGGGGGAACAGGTCCTGGTGTTGGGTGGCAGCTATGTAACTTTGGGGGGGGGCGGGAAAGGTCCTGGTGTTGGCTGGGAGTATTTAAATGTAGGGGGGGGGGGCTAACAGGTCCAGTGATGTTGGGCTGGCGCTAGAAGGGGTGGGGGGAGCGGCTGAAAGGTCTGAGTGTTGGGCTGGCAGCTATGTAACGTGTATGGGGGAGTCGGGCTGAAAGGGTTTGGGATGTTGGGCTGGCAGCTATGTAACGTGTATGGGGGAGTCGGGCTGAACAGGTCCTGAGTGAGTGTTGGGCTGGCAGCTATGTAACGTGTATGGGGGAGTCAGGCTGAACAGGTCCTGAGTGAGTGTTGGGCTGGCAGCTATGTAACGTGTATGGGGGAGTCGGGCTGAACAGGGCCGAGGGTTTCGCTGGCAGCATGAAGTGTAAGGGGAGTCGGGTGAAAAGGTCCTGAGGGTGTTGGGGGGGCGTAGTAACGTGTATGGGGGAGTCAGGCTGAACAGGTCCTGAGTGAGTGTTGGGCTTCGCTATGTAAGTGTATGGGGGGGGGCAGGGTGAACAGGTTGAGTGTTGGGGGGCATATGTAACGTGTTGGGGATCGGTGACAGGTCTGGTGGGTTGGGTGGCGCATGTAACTGTAGGGGGAGTCAGGCTGAAAGGTCCGAGTGAGGTTGGGTGGGAGCTTGTACGTGTATGGGGGATCGGTGAACAGGTCTGAGTGTTGGGGTGGCAGTATGTAACGTGATGGGGGAGTCGGCTGAACAGGGCCTGAGTAGGTTGGCGGCAGTATGTAAGTGTATGGGGAGTCAGGGGTGAACAGGTCCTGAGTGAGTGTTGGGCTGGCAGCTATGTAACGTGTATGGGGGAGTCGGCTGAAAGGCCTGGGGGGTTGGGCTGGAGCTATGTAATTTTTTGGGGGAGTCAGGCTGAACAGGTCCTGAGTGAGTGTTGCGCTGGCAGCTATGTAACGTGTATGGGGGAGTCGGGCTGAACAGGTCCTGAGTGAGTGTTGGGCTGGCAGCTATGTAACGTGTATGGGGGAGTCAGGTGAAAATTCCTGAGTGGTGTTGCGCTGGAGCTATGTAACGTTTGGGGGAGTCGGGGAACGGTCCGGTGAGTGTTGGTGGAGCTAGTAACGTTTAGGGGGAGGGGGGCTGAACAGGTCCTAGTGAGTGTTGGGCACTATGTAATGTATGGGGGGGTCAGTAACGGTCCTTTAGTGTTGGGCTGGCGTATGTAAAGTGTTGGGGGGGGTCGGGGTGAAAAGGGGCCTGATGTTGGCTGGCAGCTATGTACGTGTTTTGGGGGGGGTCGGCTGAACAGGTCTGAGTGGGGTTTTGGGGTGGCAGTTGTAACGTGTATGGGGAGTCAGGCTGAACAGGTCCTGAGTGAGTGTTGGGCTGGCAGCTATGTAACGTGTATGGGGGGGAGTAGGTGAAAAGGTTTTTGAGTGTTGGGCTGGCAGCTATGTAACGTTATGGGGGAGTTTGGGCTGAACAGGTCCGAGTGTTGGGCGGAGCTATGTAATGTATGGGGGGGTCGGCTAACAGGTTTCCCGAGTGGTGTTGGGTGGCAAAATATGTAAGGGGGGGATGGGGGGGGCTGAAAAAGGGCCTGGTGGGTTGGAGGTGGCGCTATGTAACGGTATGGGGGGGTCGGTGAAAAGGTCCCGAGTGAGTGTTGGCTGGCAGTTGTTTTGTATGGGGGAGTCGGGTAACAGGGCCTGAGGGTTTGGGTGGCATCTATGTAACGTGTATGGGTGAGTCGGGCTGAAAAGGTCCTGAGTAGTGTTTTGGGTGGCAGCTATGTAACTGTTTGGGGGGGTCAGGCTGAAAAGGTCCTGATGAGTTTTGGCTGGCAGCTTGTAACGGTATGGGGATTTGGGCTGAACAGGTCCGAGGATGTTGGGTGGGAGCAAGTAATGATGGGGGAGTCGGCTAACAGGGCCCGAGTGTTGGGCTGGAGCTAGTCGTGTTGGGGGAGTCGGCTGAAAGGTCCCCGAGTGAGTGTTGGTGGCACTAGAACGTGTATGGGGGATCAGGTGCAGGTCCCAGGGGTGTTGGCTGGCCTATGTAAAGTGATGGGGGGGTCGGCTGAACAGGGCCCGGGGAGGTTGGCTGGCAGCTATGTAACGTGTATGGGGGAGTCGGGCTGAACAGGTCCTGAGTGAGTGTTGGGCTGGCAGCTATGTAACGTGTATGGGGGAGTCAGGCTGAACAGGGGCCTGGTGAGTGTTGGGTGGCACTAGTAAGTTATGGGGGAGTAGGGTGAACAGGCCTGAGTGAGTGTTGGGTGGGAGCTATGTAACTTTTAGGGGAGTCAGGTGAACGGTCCTGAGGTTGTGCTGGCATATGTTATGGGGGGTCAGGTGAACAGGTCCTGAGGGGGTTGGGCTGGCCTATGTAACGTGAGGGGGGGTCGGGCTGAACAGGGCTGATGAGTGTTGGGTGGGAGCTATGAACGTGTAGGGGGAGTGGGGTGAAAGGTCCTGGGGGGTTTTGGGTGGCGCATGTAAGTGTATGGGGGACGGTGAACAGGTCCGAGTGGGGTTGGTGGCGCATTTAATTTTTGGGGGGATGGGGGCGAACGGGGGCCTGAGTGAGTTTGGTGGCATATGTAATATGGGGGAGTCGGCTAAACAGGCCCTGATAGTTTTGGGGCTGGAGCTAGAAAGTGTAGGGGGGATGGGGCTGAAGGGTCCTGTGAGTTTTGGGGTGGCAGCTTTTAAAACTTAAGGGGAGTCGGGCTGAAAGGCCTGAGTGAGTTTTTGGGCTGGACTATGAAAGTTTAGGGGCGGCTCGGGTACTGCATCTCTAGTGATCACGGGTTAAAAGGGGTTTCTAAACCCCCATAATTCGCATCCCGTCGGGAGGTTAAGCACGGGGTTTTGTTTTTTTTAAGGGTGTAAAAGCCGAGATTGGGTAATTGGCGCATTAGTCACAGGCCTGGTTGCTTCACAGCAGCTGTTTGTTTTTGTCAAGCATTGTATGGATCTATGTAAGGAAATGCAGCGGAGAGGGTGTGTCCGGGTTGACGTCGGTGGCACATCACCGCAATATGGCGGCAGTGATGGGCGCTATCCCCACTGATTGTCAGAAGCTGTGGATATATGGTCTGCAAGGGGATTTTTTCTTGTTTGAACGGGAACAAAAAACAATACAGGGTTAGTTTGTCATTTTTCCAAAAAAAGCCATAAAAAATTTTTTTTTTTTAAAGCATAGTATTTTAACTAACTAATGGGGGGAAAATAGGGTTAATTAAAAAATACATCTTGTTGCTTGTGCAGTTGATCAACACAATGTGGAAAGCAGTCTAAGGCGATGTCTACACAGCTAATGTTGAAAATCTGACCGTATTTTAACATCGCCGTACTGGGTTTTTGCAAAAAGGAAGCGTTTGGTTTTCGGACTTGCCACCGGCCGAGTACATTGACTGCATGGGAATCCGACTGAAGATAGATCATAGTCCTATCAGCAGAGGCCGGCGGTTATGAAAATGAGGGCTGTGTAGGCTACCACTCACATTGTCTATTGGGCACTAGTTGGGGCACTTTCACACAGGGCAGTTTTGGTGCACTTTTAACTGCGCTCCAATTATACTGCGTTATTACCAGCAAGCTTTTTGCACTTGCTCAAACAGGGTGCTTTCACACGGTGCGTTTTTGAATGTGTTTTTTTGTGCAGGAAGGCACAACAATTAATGCTGTACATTGCTGCACAAAAAACGCATCAAAAAGCACCCTTAGGAAAATGAGCAATCAACTAGTGAGTGTGTAATAAACAAGATTTCAAACAGTCGTTGATTACTGACCTGAAACACCTTCCTGAACAATTTAGACAACTGAAAGAAGCTGCTGGTAATAAAGGCAGATAACTGCACCAAACCTGCGCTGTGTGAAAGCTCACGGTCAGATTTCAGTGGATTCTAAATATTGAATCAGTCGAAAATCCAACTGGAAACCAGTGCTGTGTAGACATGGCCAAAATTATTTATTTTAAATCCACATTTCACCTGTGCTCCAAATTAGAGCTTATTCCAAAACGGCGTACAGAAACACAAGGCGGTTGTTCGCTTGGTTTTATTGCAATGCGTTTAGGGTACTGATGGCTTCTTACCACTTACTCTCCTCCAATGCAGCGCTGCCACCATCCACCCTCTCCCGTCAGTCTTCTCTGCAGACAGGGCATCTTGTTCATGCCTGATGGTAATGTTCATAGATGAACGCTCCAAAGTGTCACGTCGGGCAGTGGTTCGTGGCAGCAGGACTCCCTTTGGGCCAGACGGGAAATAAACAGACAGGGGGAATGGCGGCAGCCTGGATCCAAGGGAGGTCCATATAATTCCTTTAGTTGAAGAGAGAGATCTTTTTTCTAAAACAAAAAAAAATTTTGTAGTGTGTGTGTGTATGTGTATGTGATGTTATGTTATGTGTAGGTATGTGTATTTTGTGGTTGTGGTGGGTGGTTAACTTGCGTTTTGGGGAAAAAAGTGAGTTTTAAATTCCAAAAACCACGGTGACATTTCTGCTCCTGATAGAACCTTTATTAGGAGCAGAAACGTCGCCTGTGGATATGGAATAGAGCTTCATTTTTTTCCAAACTGTTGAGTGCTGCAAGTTTTTTTTCATTTATGCCTACATTGGCCTGTGACCTGCTGGCTCCCAGCTTCATATAATATAAAAAAATAAATATAATATATAAAATATTTTTATATAAAAAAATTTTTATATATTTTTTAAAACCCACAATCCTCTGGCTATGATTCACACTGCTGATTTTGTACACAGTTTCTGGAGTGTTTCCACTCTCCAAAACATCCTCAGTTCATTTCCTATGTAAAGCAGTGTTGTAGTTCACACACAAGGTTTTGACGTGAAAACTCGGTGTACAAATCAGCCATGTGAACAGACGCTTAACATTTTAAGTGGACCCTATCCCCCCTTTAATGGCCTATTTCTTGTCCCCCTTGGGAAAGGGAGGGGGGGGGATCTGTCAGCTGCTCTCTGCCTGTGTGAAATCCATTTCTTTTTTGGAGGGGCGGGAAAAATCTGCTGGTTTCCCTTCCCCCCACTGGGAACCCCCTTTTTTGGGGATTTTAATTTCATGGAGGCACCTGGCTGGGTTGTCGTTGGCTATTGAGATGTGAGTGATCGCCGGGATCAGCCATTGTGACTGCCGCCTGGGTTGGGCCGGCTGAACAATTGTGAGGCTGTCATGTGAGCCCCTGTGGCACAGCCATGGTGTTTTCTGGGCTCCTCTAGTAGCATTTCTATACAGCGGGTGTATGTGCAGTGCGGACACCTAGAAAAGGGAGTGCGTGTGCTTTTTATAGGTTAATACGCCATCACCTGTATCTAAGGGAGTGGCTGCTGCCTCCCAGATAACCTTGTGCACATACTGTATTTGCTCAGAAAACCTGGTGCTGTGGGTTGTCTTGTTTATTCAAATTTTTTTAAATAGGTCGTCTTTCTAGAACGAAACTGATCCTTTTTGTGTTAAACGAGCCCTTTTATGAAGCCAGTGTCTGGCCACGACGTGACCGCTGTGTGTGAAAGCGGCCGGAGTCTTTGGGCAGCCCTCAAATCACGGCTATGGTCACACAGGGCAGATCTGCTTTTCAATTTTCGATATGTGATTTGAGATTTTTTCCCCTTGACACAATTTATTATATCAAATCATACACATCAATGTATAAAAAATGGGAGGGTGTCGCCCTACTCACGGTTTGCCGGACACCATTCACAGGTCGAAAAACAAAAACATGTCCAAAACATGGTCGACTTCTCAGAGTACAGGAGTCGCAATATGATTCACAGATCTATTCTTAGTCTGTTTCACCCTGCCTACATAGCGGGGTAATCGCCCCGATAAGGGCGGCTCCACAGTAAAGAAACCCCAGAAAGCCCTTATTCTATGGGTCTCCAACTACTAATGACTATAAATCTATATACCTTATACTGTGAAAAAGAACCTTAAGTCCAGACATGTTTCTCCTTCTACCAGAAGGTTCATCAGGAGACAAAAATGTTACATAACACACTCAAAGGAGTTGTCTCCCTTCAGAGTTTCAGAGAATGCATGAATGAAAAACTCTGTCCTTCCTGGTTCGACTGACTATTTGCTACAGCTTGTGCTTGTACAGCTCTGTGCTGTGCTGTGCTTTTTAGTTTTTAATTAGATCAGATTAGCTTCTCAAACTACTAACAGGACTTCTTATCTGATCCCCAAAACAAAAGCCCTAATTACAGTTCTGTTTATTTTACATAAATCAAGCTTTTTACTGCTGAGCAGCACAGGACACTGCCAGACCTGTGTGATGACCTCACTCACTGTTATCTCATTGAACAAACAGCAGGGGGAGAATTGTTTACTGAGGGAACTGAAATAGCCAGGGAGGTCATAAATTCACTTGTATCTCCTTAGGGAAAACAGAGGAACAAAGCAATATATTTGGAAAATGTCTTTATTTTGTGTTCCCTACAATTTGAAAGCTATTCTTTGTAGCGAGACAACCCCTTTAATGTGAATGGGGCAACTTGCATAGGACAGTTGTCCTATTGATAATGTACACCTTAGTCCAATGTGATAACCTGTGGCCTCCTCTGATGTTGGGAGGCAGAGACTCAAACCGTGAGTAGGGTGACACACCCACCATACATTATACCTTTATATATGTGATCTGTAGTGATTTTGATAGTGTATCACTTGTGTTGAAAATAGGGATTAATGTTTTATTGAATATATCAAGTTATTTTTAGTCAAGTGATTTTGATGCAGTGAATTGTCAGCAGTTCCATTATTGGGGTCTTCTCACCAGAGAGAGAGAGATTATCTATAGGATACACAGTCGGTGCCCAATAGGTGGGACGTGTACTAATCTCAAGAAGTCCCGAAACCTCTGAGTTTAGAATGGAGAGGTTTCAAGGCTCATTCCGGAGATCGGTGCGGGTCCCACCCATTAGACCCTGATGGCGGATCCTTTCAGTATGCCATCAGTGTTTGAGGAGGACACCCCTTTAAATGCTAATGTCCATGGGCAGACTTAAAGGGGTTGTCTCACTACAAGGATCGCTGCTTTTTATGTTAAAGATCTTGCAAAAACAAGTCACTTTTGCAATATGTGACCATTAAACAGTGTCCTACCTATTCCTAGATATCCCCTCTTGTATGGGCTGCATCAGCTCCTCAGGTCGCTATAGCTACAGACCTGGCGTCTACTGCAGCTTAATTGAAACCAAGAAAACAGGACTGAGGTGAGATGAATCAATGTAGTGAGACAACCCCCCTTTAACCAAATTTTCCACCCTTGAACACCATTCTTGATCTAAATTGTGTGCTGATTCCTTATCACATTTTCTACTGCTCTGCTTGGTTTTCTGAGCTCCAGATCTCTTCTGCCCCCATTGGCAATTAAAATGGGTTTCCTTGGCATAGGCCACCCCCCTGTCTGAGCGGAGGTCTGACTCCTGACAATACATCACCGCTCCTCACAGTATCTGCTGTGTCTGGTGTTGCAGTCCGGCCTTGCCTGAAAGGGAATGAGCTGCAGTACTAGACCTGACCTCTACTAGACTTATGGCGCTGTGTCTGGTAAACAATGGAGAGGCTGCTGCCGCCCCTTCAGCTCTTCAGAGTTGCCCGGTGTTGGACTTCTCCATCTCATGTTGGTTAGGTCTCCAGGGTGGCTTACTCCATAATCGAGCTGTTTTTCTGTATACATTCCTAGAGAAGGCTGCAGGCGGCTAGACGGTCTGCGCTGGGGGTTTGGCGCTGTGTATCGGAGCGGTTTTGGTTGTGCTTTATGAACTGTTACCGTGAGGCTTTTATAGTACCTGTTTGCATCTTAACAGAAAACTACTGCATCCTTATTCTCATTTGCACATCCAAAGATCTTGGCATTTAATTATACTGCAATCCTTTGTTAACATAGAATTTGCCAGATTTGTGTCCTTCTCTTTCTAACGTCTCTTGTCGTCCACTGTAGAGTACACCGACGAGGCGGCTCTTATCCCCAAGAATTCATCAGTCATCGTTCGAAGAATCCCCATCGGAGGAGTGAAAACTGCAACCAAGACATATGTCATGTAAGTTCTCCCATAATGTGTTATGTTGTGGTACAGATTGTAGTAGTTAAAGGGGTTTTCTCACCATGACGTTTCACAGCCAGCTTTAGAACCACACGCGCTGGGTGGTTCTATAGCAGTGATTGACACATCAGCTCTGCTGTTCCTAGCTAGTCCTGTTACATTGACATCTATAGAGATTTACAAATTGTAGTATTTCAAGTCAAAAGGGGGTTTTACTTAGTAAATGAAAAGGGCCTTAAAGTTGGGGTTTTTGAGAAAACTCTGCGGGCCTGACTCGCCATGGTTGGACTAAATGACTGAAGGGAGTTAGGCAATGAAGATGGTGTAAACCCCCAAATTGTTTGCTTTAAGAGGAGAGAGAATCTTTATCTCCCGGGCCAAAGAAAATCAACCAGGGAAAATTTTTTTTTTTAAAAAAATTCCCTTTCTGTCCCTATATGTAAAGTTTATCATTGTAGTGAGAGAACATTATTTTTGACCCCGGCAAACTAAATTTTCCACAAAGAGGGGGTGTTTGTCTGTTTTTATATAGCACATGCACCTTTTTGTAACATTATGCTCTGCTTTGTGTACATAGCTTTATACTCTAATTATAGAATAGTACAAAGACTTTAATTACACCTGCGTCTTGTTGGTAATAGTGGTGGCACAGGCTGCACTGTTCTTGCCACATAAACTTTTACAGAAACCATTCCTAAGTCATTGGTGTCTGTAGGGTGAATTATTGAACTGGTACACATGCGGCTTGCTTCTGTCAAAATAAATCTTTAAAGGGGGGTTTTTCTTTCTTAATGGGCTTCAGAAAAGGGGACAGTGAAAAACAAGAACTTTTCAATTTGGGTGTATTAGCAAAGCTGCTTGTATTACAGTTTCTTTCTTTTGTTTTTGTTTAAATGTATCAGTTGGTAACCCCCATCCCTCCTCCCTTTCATTTCCTAGCTGGAGTCTTTTTAAATTTTGTACCCCCTGTCAATTCACGAGTTTTTGGGCTCTCATCGGGTAAGGGACCGTCACATTTTCAAATTTTACAGGCAGAAGAAAAAAAGAATTACATGAAAGGGGTTACCAAACAGGAAATAGCACAATTTGTGTCGATCTCTGCCTGGGTCAGAGTTAGGGGCCCCAGCATTTTCTCTCTGCACACCAAGCAGAAACAGACTGCAACAGATTCTACAATGAGAAAACATAAGTTTTGTCCCGGTGCCTAATTCTCCTGCATAGACAGCGAGATCTGTGCCTTCATAGAGCTGGAGATTCACTGTCAGTTGCTCAGTCTGGATTGAATGCAGCCTGTGGTATGTATACAGCTCTTACAAAATAAGACTGCATAGGAGAGACACAGTGACATGTGGGGGGGGATCGGAGAGAGGGGGGGGGGGGGGTGGGGGGAAGTCTCGGGAGCCAGCATGCACAGTGAAGGGGGGAGGGGGATGATGTGTCACCCAGCTGGGAGGGGAGGACACGCCCCTGCATCTCCAGAGTTGAGAAGCTGAGAGCAGTGTGAATCAGCCGAACTAAGGAAGCGATACACCCCCTTTAAGTTATGTCTCTTCCATAATGCGCTATAACGTAAAACAAAAACAATGAATTTGATCAAAAATGAATGAATTTAAAACGTAAAGCAAGTTCATACATATTAATGTACTATTTCACAAGGTTTCTGTTGGCACTGTACTTGGTTCTTTCCACACAGTGATGTCCAAGGACCTAGGGCAGAGGCGTCAAGCTCCTTTTACCAAGGTGGCCCTTAAATAGCTGGTGGAGCTGGCCAGAGGGGCGCCTGGGTGGAGCTGCTGGAGCTGTTGCACCACCTGTGAGGTGGTGTACTCTAGAGCTTAAAATGAAGATGGCGCCTGCCCACTCACTGGGAAAATCAGCCGTCTGATGGCTGCAGCTTGTTTGTCCCTTGCTGTGTATAAGATCTCGTTGGCCAGATTCAGCCTGCTGGCCTTGATTTTTGGGACGTGTGGCCTAGGGGGTGGTTGGTGCCCCCATACATACCATAGTGTGGGCCCCATCACGAATGTCTAATCACCAAATGGTCATAATTCACAGCTGCACATCTGAGGCTTTAGCAGTGCTGATTTCTCATCTGGTTCTTTGTAGTCAGACTCATGACCAGTGTTGCACCTTGCGTTTGGGTTTGACGTGAACCGAAGTGGCCTGGAAGTTTGTCAGTAAGAAACGTAAGCTAAGACGCAGCAGAAAGTGACGTCCCCATCCGACCATCCCGGCCAGGAGTCTAGAGCTGAGAGGTGGTCCAACCTGTACACAAGCAGGAGATGAGAACTGCTCTAAATCTGAAAGGGAGTAAAATCAGAGCAGCAATGTATTTAATAGTTTGTTATTATCTGCCTACATGTTTAAAGCCAATCAATGTGGTGAGCACACTCAAATTCTGAGCATAGTCTGGGCTCTGCCAGTCAGAAAGGGAAGGTTTACCATAGCATCTTAAAAATAACTGGTTACAGTGGCTTCAGTTTTGTTCAGAGCAGTTCTACTGAAATAGATTGTAAGCTCTTGCAAGCAGGGCCCTCACGGTCTGATCTGTAGGGCCCAGTTCACACGACGGATTTGGCCGCGGGTTCAGACGCGGTTTCCGCGGCCAAATTGCGCCCAGATTCTTAACCGTGTTAATATTCACACGCCGCGGGTTTGTGTGTGAGAACTCTCCTGTCAACTCTTGACAGGGAGTTCTCAGCGCGCCGGCTGCGCGGTATTGCTGCGGGCGTCGCTGCGGATGGCCTGCGGCGCGGTTTCCCCCTTACCTATTAATTTGCATGGGGGCAAACACTCCGCAAGCCGTGCGCCGAGACCACGCCCAGCGCCGGGAGACGTGAGTTTGCGGCGAGAGTCGGACGAGGTTTGGCCGCGGCCAAACCCGTCGTGTGAACGGGGCCTAAGGGACGTTTTACTGTGTGTTTATCTTTTTGGCTGTACTTTTACCCTCTAAATTGTAAACTGCTGTAGAATATGTTGGCGCTATATAAAGAGTATTACCGAAATGCTAATTTCTGTTTTCGTTCTCTCCATTTGCCTTCCAGAAGTCGCGCCGAGCCAGTGAGTGGAACGTCGAAATCAGTATGTAACCCCACAATCGCCCCCCCCCCCCTTTTTTTTTTTTTTTTTTTTCATCCTTTTCCCCCACCCTCTCTAAGCTGCAGGCAAGGACCTGCTTTTTATTTTATTGCCCTGTCCCTATTGTGTCCAACCTGCAATTCTGAATACTGTGTATTTTGCTGACGAGGTGCGTGCCCCTCTGCCACTGTATTTCATATTGAATGCTCAGCTCTCCTGTCACACAGGGCCTCGTACCGTCTGTATGACCGGTCACTTCGGTGAACATGATGTCATGTTCTGTTGTGTTTTATAACTATGATATCTGTACTGTTTACTGCAATAAAGTATTCATGTCATTTGTAGTCTTTTGCAGAGTATAAAAAAAATTGCATTTTGGCAAAGGAATGTTTTCTACTTTTTACCATTCCCGTTGTGTGTGTACGTTTGTATTGCTTTTCTTTTTTTTTTAGTAGTTTATACTGTTGAATTGCCTTTTACTATATGCAATGTTTCTTCTGTGGTGTCTTGTGTAACTATAAGCTGCGCAGAGTTTGCAGATCACCTGTTTAGTGCACACTGGACTGCGACCTGGTCATAAACCATTTACTACCTCCATGTAGCACCATTGTAAATCCACAGGGCCTAGCCCCAACCGACTTGCCTATAAACTACTGATTATTTTGGAGCTCTGCTTCCAGAGAGGGAACATGGACGCCTCTGTGTGTAGGCTAAATTTTTCTAGCTGCCAAGGACATGCCAGCCTTCCGCCCACGGCCCGTTTACAGTAGTGCAGGACGTGACGGTTGTGCTAATTGCATTTAGGCTTAGATCACAGCAGCCCGTTCTGGTTAAACCAGGCCACGGCTGCATGGGTCGGCGCCTGACCCGATTTCAATTAGACGCCCGTAGATGGAGGCACTTCTGCCATGTCGCGTCCCAGCGCTTCACAGAAGCTTAAGGAGATCTTCTAAGTCACGTTGGCTTTGTTCTCCTTCTGCATATCTGATTAGTATTCTGGGCACGGGGAGGAGAGCAAGCTGTCGCTCGGCTCCTCTCTGTTGGTAAACCTTCCTAGTGTCTGCAGCTGAGGATTTAAAGGGAATGTCCAGTTGAGAAAAAAAAAAAAATTTCATACAACCTCTCGGGGTAGGCAGAGTTAAAGGACACTTAGCTATTCACAGAGTACAGTCCAAGGCACACACAGTCCAGCTCACCTGAATGAATGATTGTGGACAGCCAGCAGGTGCACGGATCTGGCTGGGAGGCACCAGCCTGTGAACTAAAGACAAAAAGTCTGTATGGATGGCGGAAAAGATCCAGCACCGTTGGATAAATCTTTATTGTATCAAATCATTAAAATCCAGACACGACAGTCAACGCGTTTCGGGTAAACACCCTTAATTCATGACTAAGGGTGTTTACCCGAAACGCGTTGGACTCTGTCTATCATGTCTGGATTTTAATGGTTCAATACAATAAAGAAGATTATTTTATTCATCCAACGGTGCTGGATCTTTTCCGTTATCCATGTGGACTTTTTGTCTTTTATTCACAGAGTAGGGGGTGATGTCTAATCAATTGGGGTCCCAACACCAGGACCCTCACTGATGCTATAATGCGGGCCTAGACTCCCTGCTCCATACAAAGACTTAATGACAGTGAGGAAGAATAGGTTTGTAAGCAATCAGTGAGACCCCCAGGGATCGGACATTTATCATGTCTATCAGTGATAAATGTCTAGGTTGGAAACCCCCTTCATAGTCCTCTGTTCAATCTCGCCAACAGATTCCTTGCTCTGGAGGATCTGTTCTGCTTTAGGATATGTTCACACCACGTATTTTGCGGCGGAATATGCCCCAATATAAGTTTCCAACAATGTTCTAAACACCTCATAGATTGCGATGTAAATTACACGCCATCGCTCACATAACAAGTTATACAAGCGTAATAGAAGCGTGGATTTTGGGGGCGGTTTTACTCGTAAATTGTAAGTGCCTTGGCGATTCTTGAGGCATTTATGTGAGTACGGGTATGTTCACAGTGTGTGTTTACATGCATCTGTGTGATGCGTCTTTCGGATCCGTTCAGAGAATGGTCACGCCAATTCTTGGTCTGAAAGACGCTGCAGGCGCCCTATGTAAAACTATACGGTGCGATCCTGCTGCAGCCAAACTGCGCACCTGCGTGTTGGATGCGATTTACGCAGCACTTTTGGATCCAACACGGCGTGTGAACATACCCTAAAATCACCACTGGAAACAATGGAGATAAGATTTTACAAAATACGCCTCTAATCGGGTGGTGGTTTTTTTGTAAAGTTTGAAGAGTAAATTTACTCTGTGAACATACCCTAGGCAATTAGACTGTAATGTTTGATTTCCCCTGTGGTGGCGCTATAGGCAAATGGTACACCTATTGTTAGGTTTCCCCGCAGCTGATCGCTGGAGGGCACTTTATTATTCAGACACCCTTCTAACCGGTAGGACTTGTCCAAAGCAGGGAAATCCATTTAACGCTGTTTCGTCCTATAGTGTTTTTCTGTTGTCTGAAAAATGGAGCTTTGTTCCATATTTAAAAATGTAATTTTTTTCGGTCTCCTTTAGTGTCCTTCTTTTTCTAGCTCTATATCCATTTATTTCGGATTTAGCTATCTCTATCCATCCTGTTAGGGCAGATACTATAAGGTGCTCTTTCTCTGAAGGTTAATAATCTGGGTGGAGGAGAATGAGGACAACTGGCTGGGAACAACCTGACTAAAGGACATTGTTTGTCCTGCTGCTGCCACCAGTGATTCACAAGCCCTATAGGGTAGTTATTCCATTGCTCTTGTCCAGGGATCTAGTTTAACAACTTTGGGTATCTCAGGTTATTCCTCCATAATATATCTAGCATCTAGAGAGTTTACATTTAAGGGTGTATGTTCCTGTTATAAACCAGGTGGTGTCACTTGAAGGGGCAGAACCTGGAGGCTGCTTCTAGTATCTAGAAACCGTTTCGTATAGAGGACTCCTAAGCACTATCCCAATTGGGAGCTGTTGGGGGGGTTTCTAAAATTCCTGATTCTAATGTTCTCCTTTTAGAGGATGTTCACACGGCGTGTTGGATCCGTTTTTTAGATGTACAGGGTTTTTAGATCACAATGTACAGTGTGATTGACATTGCTTTCAATGTAAAACGCACCTCGTTCAGCCTGGTTTTTTTTTTACATGCGTCTTTCGGATCTGTTCAAAGAATTGACATCAATTCTTGATCCGTTGGATGCAGCAGATGTCCTGCTTAAAACTATAGGGTGCGTTTCTGCTGCAGCACCTGTGTGTTGAATGCGTTTTACGCAGCGCTTCTGGATGTGTTTTTTGGATTGAAAATGTATCGAACGCACCGTGTGAACGTACCCCTATAGTTAATTGTAGAATTTTTCCCTTAAAGTGCTGCTCTCCATGTATTATTGTGGAAATATGAAGGCATACGCTATACAGGGACATCTGGATTGCTGCATAGGGCCCCTCCAGCAATTTGAATATATCGCAGCATATCCCTAACAACTGGTCTGAGTACACACATCTATGCGAGAAGGGGCACTGAGGCTGGCTGGCATGAAACCCTCCCCTACATCTCGCTGACCATCCCCATGTAAATCTGTAGGCGGATGGTCTCCATACATTGCTGCTTTGTGCAGTTATCCAGTACTAGTAGTTTATCTGAACACTACTGCTGTCACGAGGAGTAGAATTTTATTTATTTTTTCCTTGAAGTGAATTTCCAGCTCCTAAATTGTGTTCGATTTTTTTTTTTTTTCAGTTTTTTACCACCTGCAGTCCAGGTGCAAGTAAATATAATGGAAAAATAGATCTCGTTTGAGATGTAACGTTCCTGCTGCCTTTGATATAGAACAAATAGAATACATCATCTTGTCTGACTTATGTTCTGTTCTTATAGTCTGCACTCTTTGGGCCCTACGTATGAAAACGGTATAGCAGTAAGGGGATGTTCACATGGCATTTTTGGATCCTGTTTTGGTTGCATATAAAATTCATCCAACACGCAGCTGTCTGTTGGATGCAGCAGGATCGCACCCTATAGTTTATTATAGGGCTCCTGCTGCGTCTTTCGGACCAAGAATTGACATGACCATTCTTGTAACGGATCCGAAAGACGAATCGGTGATCACTCGTCTGAACGCCGATGCGTGTAAATCGCACTGCACGTTGTTAGATGCGTGTTTGGGTCCATTTAGGGTCTGATAGATCCAAGCACGCATCTAAAAAATATGTTCACACGGACTCAATGCGCCCTGTGAACATACCCTTAGATGGTCTGTTGCCCGTAGCAACCAATCGGTGCCGTTTTCACTTGGTGCCCTGAAAGCTGAGCACTGGTTGCTGCGAGTGCTGATTTGGTTGCTATAGGCAGCAAAGTCTTACTGCCAGACAGTTTTCATACATGAGGCCCTTTATCTGTAGACTATAAGCCTACAGGTTTCCGGAAACCCAAATTCGATCCATGCAGTGTAATCAAGAACTTGTAGGGTGAATGCACAGGGGGTGGTTTTAGTCCAAATTTTTAGTGTATTTTTTTTTTTTTCTCTATTGATTTTAATGGGAGATGAGCGGCTGCAGGTGAACTGTTCCTGTGGAAGTCGCCGTCTTTCATTAGATTTTGCTGCTGATCAGCGACTGCAGATCCTCAAGTTAAGGTGTTTTTTCCTTTTGTTTCACACTAGTGCAATACTTCTGCAATAAGTCCGCACCAAAATCAACTCCGTTTGGGGCAGATTTACTTTCGGAAATGCTGCCGAGAATCTGCATGGTTTCCCTGTTCTGTGTAGGGATCCTTACAGCCAACTCCAGCAAAACGAAATGTGGGTCCGCGTAGGACTGTAATGCTTACTAGTTCTAAAGCTGACACAGGGGATGGTCGTGCACTGAACATTGTATCAGTCATTATTGGACTATAGGGAGCAGTGAGTGGCAGTAAAGAGAGTGGTAAAATCTGACCACTGGAGATGTATTGCAACCCAAAGGCCAATACCGGAATTATGTTGCCATGTTTGAGAGATGCAGGATTTACAGAATTAAGCTCTGTGGTATATAGGATTATATGATAGCGGGAGAGGAGCTGAGCTCTGTGATATATAGTGTTATATGATGGAGGAGAGAAGCTGAGCTCTGTGATATATAGGGTTATATGATAGAGGAGAGAAGCTGAGCTCTGGGATATATAGGGTTATAAGATAGAGAGGGAGAAGCTGAGCTCTGATATATAGGATTATATGATAGAGGAGAGGAGCTGAGCTCTGTGATATATATAGGGTTATATGATAGAGAAGAGAAGCTGAGCTCTGTGATATATAGGGTTATATGATAGAGGAGAGGAGCTGAGCTCTGTGATATATAGGGTTATATGATAAAGAGAGCTGAGCTCTGTGATATATAGGGTTATATGATAGAGGAGAGGAGCTGAGCTCTGTTATATATAGGGTTATATGATGGAGGAGAGAAGCTGAGCTCTGTGATATATAGGATTATATGATAGCGGGAGAGAAGCTGAGCTCTGTGATATATAGGGTTATATGATAGAGAGAGAAGCTGAGCTCTGAGATATATAGGATTATATGATAGCGGGAGAGAAGCTGAGCTCTGTGATTTATAGGGTTATATGATAGGAGAGAAGCTGAGCTCTGTGATATATAGGATTCAATTGCTGGTAAGCCAACTTCAACCGAAGAACCGCATTGGTATAGATAAAATCAAAATTTATTGGAAAATTCATTTAAAAAAGTCAGGAAAGTGACACCACTTCATGTTCATAGAAAGCACTTATGTGTGCAACATCCTTAGATAAAAGACCGACGCGTTTCGGATTAACGTCCTTAGTCTTGGTCTCCAGAGACCAGAGAGCTCTGATATATAGGGGTATATGATAGCGGGAGAGAAGCTGAGCTCTGTGATATATAGGGTTATATGATAGTGGGAGAGGAGCTGTGCTCTGTGATATATAGGGTTAAATGATAGAGGGAGAGAAGCTGAGCTCTGTGATATATAGGTTATATGATTAGAGGGAGAGAAGCTGAGCTCTGTGATATATAGGGTTATATGATAGAGTAGAGAGCTGAGCTCTGTGATATATAGGGTTATATGATGAGAAGAGAAGCTGAGCTCTGTGATATATAGGGTTATATGATAGAGGAGAGGAGCTGAGCTCTGTGATATATAGGGTTATATGATCGAGGGAGAGAAGCTGAGCTCTGTGATATATAGGGTTATAGGATAGAGGAGCTGAGCTCTGTGATTATATAGAGTTATGTGATAGAGGAACATTTTGCTCTCAAATAGGGCAGCATAAAGCACCTGACAAGTTCCCTTTAACCTTTTTTTTTTACATCTGTGACTCCTCAGGAATAGTTCAGTGTTGGGCAGGAGGGGGCTGCTTGTCACCACGTCACTGCTGTCCTGTTTATAGGTTCATCTATTCTAATCCTATTCCCCAACCTAAAGGGAACCTGTGCGGCCGGTCAGCACATGCCATCCTGTATCAGTCCCTCACATTCAGATGTAGCACCCCCGCCATGTCCTTGTAGTGCACCGCCATCACAGCGCCAGCATATCGAGACCCCTGTGTTACCTTGGGTGTTTTTGATCATTGCTCGCCTAGTGCCCCCTAATGCTAATCCGCATATTATAAGCAATTCCTCTGTATGTTAATGCCAGCTTTACCTCGCTGCCTCCGCACAATACAAGTATTTCTTTGTATTGCTTTTATGATATAGTATTAAAAGTTATCTGCATCTTTTTTTGTCCCAATTTTAACATTGATTTAACTTGTTGACCTGAGTGGTTCATGTATTTGACGGTTCCTATGCAGTTCTGTGCCCAAGTTTTTTTTTTTCTTAGCATGTGTATAAAATGAGTCACGTTTTTCTTAAATAAAAGTAATTTTTTTTTAGCCATTTGTGTTCCTTGGAATGTCTTGCATTTGCTGCTGCTATTCTGTATTTGTAAACCCTTGAGTCGTTAACTTTGAGCCGGGTACATTGCCAGCGGACACTTGGCACCAGCAAACAGACTACATACTGGTATCAGGACACCTGCTTGTGTATGGGAAGGTTTCAGACAGTTCACATGTTCTACTAAAATGTCTCCTTTTTAAAGGGGTTCTCTCAGTACATTGATTCATCTTGCCTCAGTCCTGTGTTCTTGGTTTTTGAATTCAGGGGCCTGTTTAATGGCTTGCACTAGGCTGCAGCAGACGCCAGGTCTGTAGCTATAGCAACCAGCGCTGGCAGCCTATCGGGAGAGACAACCAGGTTATAGCTATTACGACTGGGGCTGATGCAGCCCATACAAGAGAGGATATCTAGGAATAGGTAGGACACTGTTAATGGACACATGGCAAAGTGACTTTAACATAAAAAGCAGGAATCCTTGTAGTGAGACAACCCCCCTTAAGTAGTAACTTAGAAATCTTAAGTGTGGTAACATATATCTGACTTGGTCATGTATGTTAGCCCACCGTGTGGAGCTTGTATGGCGGCACATAGTCCCTATTGCTTTATACTAATTGTAGATACCATGTGCCTCCATACAGCACATAGAAACGCATATTGATCCACAGAGCTCTGTTGGTGCCATATCATGGTTCAATACAGTTTTGAATCATAATACAGCAGTGTTTAGGAGGCCGTACAAGCCGTTTTTGTCCCCAATTATTTTTTTATTTTTTTATCAACTAGATCTTAAAAGTAAAGCTCAGGGGAGGGGGTGGTTGTCCCTACTAAGCTTGTAAGGGCTTGTTCACACGACGTTTTGGATCTGTTTTTTGGATCCGTTTTTTTACCAGAAGAAAACTGCATCCAAAAAACGTATCCAAAAACGAAGAGCTGATGCTTTTTTGGATGCGTTTTTCAGATCCGTTTTTCAATGCCTTTTCTTTCAAATCAATTATCTATTAATTTAACCTATTCCATGACCAAATACACCCTTTTGATTATTAATTTACAATTAATTGTCCCTAACAGTAACCTAGTAGTAACTAGTAACCAATAGTAACCTACTGTGGAAAGGTGTAATGTAAGAGAACATCCAACAGATGGCGCTTCAATTATTTTACGTGTTTAAACCTATAACTCACTTTTTTAATATGTTTTGAATTAAACAAAAGCAGATTTTTAGTATAGCATTATTAAAAACTTCTAAATTTCTATAAACACCCATTCTATACTAAGAAACTGCTTTTGTTTAATTTAAAACATATTAAAAAGTGAGTTATAGGTTTAAACACATGTAAAGTAATGGAGGCGTCGTCTATTGGATGTTCTCTTATTACACCTTTCCACAATAGGTTACTAAAGTTCAGAGCTTCTACATCAAATAAGACCTCTAGCGGCCGATTTAGTGAAATACACGACAAAATTAAAACCATTGCGTTTTTCGGATGCGCTTTTGGTATCCAAAACGTACCCAATTGTATGTTGCGTTTTTGGAATCCGTTTTTCAGGCTCCAAAAGCGCACTCCATTGTTTCCTATGTAGAAATGACATGTCAATTCTTAAAACGGATCCGAAAAACGCATTGAAAAGAAGCAAGTGCAGCAGTGATCACTCCTCTGAAACCATTGTAAATCACGCTGCACGTTGTTAGATGCGTTTTTTTGGATCTGTTTTGGGTCTGAAAAACGGATCAAAAAACGGATCTGAAAAATGTTGTGTGAACAAGCCCTAAGAGGGGAACTTTCCATCACTGTGTCTTAAGTGCTATCAAATACAAATATACAGAACATCCTATTTAAGGGTGCCGACATGGTCTCCAATTTTTCAATTTATTTTTTTTAAATGGTAGCATGGTTTACCATATAAGTATAGTGACAATATATATTGCTATAGACCTTTTTTTAGTATGATTTATCATAGATCTTTATATACCTGTGTGTGTATGTATGTGTGTGTGTGTGTGTGTGTGTGTGTGTATAATATATATATATAGAGATATAGATAGATAGATTGAGATATATATATATATATATATATATATATCTATATATATATATATATATATATATATATCACACATATACACACACACTATGATAAATCCTACTAAGTGACATCACTTTTTTTTTTTGTGTGTGTGACGTCTGTGCTGGATCACAGGACGTGACCTCGCCCTAAATTGGAGTTTAGCTAAATGTATGACCCATCTTGGTAGGGATGTCTCCTGCACTTCCTACACAAGACTGATGTTTAGTAGGTGATGTAGTGTAAGGAATCTGCCACAGCTCCTTAGCTTATCTTTTTTTGTGCTGTTTAAGTACTAATATAAGGGAGTTTTGGGGCTCTGTTACCATCTGCAGTGGAGGGGGTCACGTTGTACACATGACTAATTTTGGAGTCATTCTGACTTCCAGTGCCCCTGGCCTAATCCCATTGCAAGTCAATGGGGTCTGTAAGCCCCATTCGTATCCTTCTGTGTGATGGAAGCTAGAGGATCACATTAGCACAATGGCTCCTTCTGTGAGTCTGGGTTATTGAGGGGCCACATAGAAGCAGCAGGGGACTTGCTGGACATGGCCTTTGCACTCACAGCAGGAGGAATCGTGTCTGGTTCATCTATTCCCTCTACACGTGTAGATGTAATGCTGCTCAATGGTAAAATCACAGCATTGGGCACACCTGAGCTTGGATTAATGGTGCCACACTTTCTACTAGTAGCCAGAAGACTGCATAGATTACATTTTCTTTACTTCCAGTCGGCATCTATCATCTAGGTGTGTGTAGGGCCACGGGTAACAAAACCCCTTTATATCCTAGAAGTGGGTTACACGTCCGCTCACCTATTGCTTATGCTGTCATTTCCATTGGCAACCACCAAGGCTCTGGATCATTGGCGTACGCCCCTTAGCATTCCAGTTTGAAAAGATTTTGGACAATTTTTCATTTTTATTTTTTCCTCCAAACACTTCCAGACATTTTGCAGGACACAAAATCATAGATTTTCTTTAACATATCGTGCAAATAACCAATAAAACGGCCCAAGAAGCAAAGTTACTTTTTTGTTCTCTTTTTGGAGAGTTTCATTTCAAAAACTAAACATGTCCATATATTTAGCCAGATGTCAGGGCAGCGGCCAAACCTTCGACGTACAGATATTTTGCTGTTTTTTTTTTTTTTTTTTATTTTTCCTCATGATCTAGACAGTCCAAAACTATTCCTCCAAAACTGTCCCCTCCATTTGATGCTCTGCAAATAACGGGTAGGAATGCAACACAATGGTGGTTGATTGAATAAGTGACAACCAACATGGCCGTATGTCTATGCATAGAAACGCACAGTAATTTTATACTTTTTGGTTACTAACATATAGACATTGTGGGGGGAAAATCCTTTAAGACCGAGGTCCCCAACTCCAGTCCTCGGGACCCACCAACAGGCCATGTTTTCTGGCTTTCCTCAGCTATGCCCCAGTGATTTTTTAGTGCATTCTGTGGGAGATCCTGAAACCATGACCTATTGGTGGGTCCAGAGGACTGGAGTTGGGGAACACTGCTCTAAGAGGGCCACTGCTGGATTGGTTGGGAGTCTACTCTGCTGACTATATTGGGGGAGATGCATAAACATTAGGTTCTAGATGTTCGGTTGATAATCCCACTAAGGATGATCTGATAATAGAAGGCAGATTGGTAGGGAAGTCCTTCAGTAGGCAAGTCCTGCGGTTGGCAGGGAAGGCCTTCAGTAGGCAAGTCCTGCGGTTGGCAGGGAAGGCCTTCAGTAGGCAAGTCCTGCGGTTGGCAGGGAAGGCCTCAGTAGGGCAAGTCCTGCGGTTGGCAGGGAAGGCCTTCAGTAGGCAAGTCCTGCGGTTGGCAGGGAAGGCCTTCAGTAGGCAAGTCCTGCGGTTGGCAGGGAAGGCCTTCAGTAGGCAAGTCCTGCGGTTGGCAGGGAAGGCCTTCAGTAGGCAAGTCCTGCGGTTGGCAGGGAAGGCCTTCAGTAGGCAAGTCCTGCGGTTGGCAGGGAAGGCCTTCAGTAGGCAAGTCCTGCGGTTGGCAGGGAAGGCCTTCAGGTAAGGCCAAGTCCCTGCGTTGGCAGGGAAGTCCTTCAGTAGGCAAGTCCTGCGGTTGGCAGGGAAGGCCTTCAGTAGGCAAGTCCCGCGGTTGCAGGGGAAATCCTTAGTAGGCAAGTCCTGCGGTTGTCAGGGACGGCCTTCAGTAGGCAAGTCCTGCGCTTGGCAGGGAAGGCCTTCAGTAGGCAAGTCCTGCGGTTGGCAGGGAAGGCCTTCAGTAGGCAAGTCCTGCGGTTGGCAGGGAAGTCCTTCAGTAGGCAAGTCCTGCGGTTGGCAGGGAAGGCCTTCAGTAGGCAAGTCCTGCGGTTGGCAGGGAAGGCCTTCAGTAGACAAAGCCTGACCAAACACTTAACGCCACACATGACCGATATATGCCCAGATTTCAGACACAAATCTGGTGACTTTGCATCCCAAGCACATGCATGGGGTTTCTGCAGCCCTGTTCACATGCAGTGGAAAGCTTTCTGTGTGGATTGTTAACACAGCCATAGAAATCCACAAGGGGAATCATACCATAATTTTTACACAGGGATTCCACATATTAGGAAGGGTGTGACCATTCAAAGTGGGCCACGGGAAAAATGAGGCCCAAAAAGGGACATGGAATGGACGACTTTTGTTTTGGGGACTTATATGGGTAAGATCCCGTCAATGCTTTTGACTGCAGCGTGTTTAGTCCAGAGTAAAGGGGTGGGGTGAAACCCCAATTTCCCTTTTCTTTTGCATTAACTTTGGTTGTGGGGCCTCCAAAAGATAACATGTCACACAATAACAAAACAATTGTTTTTTGGGCCGTTTTGGTTTCTAAAACTGTAAAAACCCAAACTTTGCTGCCCATAACTTCAAAAAAAAAAATTATTAGTTACACAGGAATTTTTTGTTTTTTCCTGCTCATTTTCCGGTGATGCTGGATTTATGAATTTGTTGCTAAATTCGGCTGCATTGAGGTAATTTATTAAAGTTCTCCACACAAAGTGTTTTTTTTTTTTTTAATTTTGGATAGGGAAAGGGTTTTACTTTGTTTTGTGGGTTTTTGCCCTTTAAGAAAATTCACCCCCTTTTCCTTCTCGTTGGCTGGGCATGCTGTCACTCCCCAGGCTCTCGTTGGAAAATGGAACTACAAGTGACAGCCCCCTTAAGTCCATGTTGACAGGAGTATAATGTTGTTTCCGTGTTACCATAAAAGAGTAAAATAGGAAGAAATCAGGGGATACCTTTTAGGGCTAATGAGTATATTTGAGAAAATTAAGTTTGGAACGGTAAAGGTAAGGAACCCGTAGTCTGACAGTCCCCCCTTTTCCCAAGATCTGCGGAGGGAAACCAGGAACGTGTTTAGCACTCCCCGATTTTAACAGAGAATGTCCTTAAAAAAATCCAAAAAAGTATAGTTTCTGAAGCTTGTGTTTTTTGGGAATTTTTCATATTGTTTTAACCCCTTCTCCTGCCAAGTGACTTGTAAAATCAGTGGTTACATCTCTATCCCTTCTGGATTTTTTTTAATCCTAATTTATATGTAAGTTGCGCACACCACACATCACTTTTGCTCCTTGACTGTATATTATGTGTACACCTATTACACACACGGCACATGCCAGGTGTTCTCTTCACAATATATGATAAATCTACCGTAGTAAATGTCTTATTTTCCATGCACTGAAATTTTTTATTATTCTTTGTAGCTTTGTTTTTGAACCCCCTTTTTTGGGAAGCCTTTGTTTTGACCTAATGAAATCCTTGCTATCGTCTCTTTTCTAATCTGCTGTTTCTGTACGGATACAATGTGTATGTCATGACTTTACTATTACTATGTCAATGTTTAAACCGTTTCCGATTTATAAAGATTGCCATGATTGTAGAATTTCACTGAAATTTTTAATTTTTTTTTTTTCTTTTTTAATACTTAATTTTTATTTAATTTTCCATGAACAGATTGATGACGCTTCTGCATCTATATCTCTGGCCCCAGCTTGCAAGGGATATTAACATATTCTGTCAATTTGTTTTTTACCCTCTCCCATTTTTGTATTTTTTTTTTGTCCTTGAAGTTTCCTTTAACGGGGGGTTTTTTTTTTAATTTTTCCTTCTATTTGCGATGTTCCTCACCCGCTATCTCAGCCTTAAGAAGAAACTGAGGTGTTCTTCATAAGAAGACGACCATGGGGGTTTTTTTTGTTTTTTTTTTTTCTTGCTCGTCCATGGTTTTTGAGAGAGAAAAAAATTTCTATTTTTTTTCGGAGTTTTGAAGACTTAAAACTACGGAAGAGAATATGGTTTAGCGTTTGTCACTGACGGACTTTCTAACCTTTCTTGTGAATTTTTTATGGACACTTTCCATTGGTTTTACCATGGGGTTCAAGTTAATCCTCATTGTGGGGGAAAGCACGTGGATCGAACCCCTCTCCCTTTTTGACTAGCAAAGGAATTGGCTGCTATTTTTGTAACTGATTTGCACTTCCGCTGTGTGTTACTTGTATTGTGTTTTTCTCACATTACTGCCTACCAATTTGCAAATGGTAAATATATATATCTGTATGACCATGCATGAAAATGGCCTGATGTTGAAAGCTCATATATGAAAATGTAACTTTATTTTTATATTTATTGTAATAAAAAAAAAATTGAACAGTTTGCTTGTTTTGTGAATGAGTGCAGAGCCCATCCTGGTTAAGATCTGACTGTAACTCCCCCCGGGGAAAAAGCTGTACTGACCTCCCCCTCTGATCATGGCCCCCCGCCTCCCCGGTCGGTTTTAGAGATAAAACCCGCGTAAATAGCCATGTTTATACCTGCTTAAAAAATACAAAAGTAAAATTGGTGCAAGTCCTTATATGTTGGAGCGCAAGCTGTAAATGAATAGTCTCCCCCCCCCCCCCCGACTACGAAGGGGTTGTTTTATCCATTTCCCCCTACAGAGCCACTTTTTCAGGGTTTATTTCTAGCGCTGAAATGCCAATCCCAGATAAAAATATAAATATTTCGTAGAGTCCCGAATTAAGGAACACAAAACAAAGATATGAATGATAAAAATTACTTGGTGAGGGCGACTATATTTCTTGTTAGTCTACTGCATGGACCACAGGGGGTTAAACTCTCATTGAAAGTACAGGTGTGGCCTTATCTGTTTGTTCTACTTCAAATAAGTTGGTGGGGAGAGGCTCCTGCTGCAGTTGCTTTGCAGACACATTTGTGAGGAGGGACATAGCAGTAGCAATTTTATATAAAAATACTTCCCCCAAAAAATAAAATTAAAAAAATTTTAATTTTCCACAAAACTTATTACCCCTTCCCTCCCAAAGTTTTCAGCTCTTAAAGGGAGGGGAGGCCCATTTTAGGACTGAAATGTTGTGGGTGGGTGGGGAAAAAAAATTTTGGAAAATTATCTTTTTTTTTTTTTTTTATAGTGCTTCATATCATTTGTGTATGTGGGGGTATTTATATATATATTATATAATATATATATATTAAAAATATTTAAAATATTTTAAAATATATATTGTGTGTGGGAAAAAATTTTATATTTGTGAATTGATATAACAAATTATAAATAAATTCATATATGTTTATAAATTGATATATTTTATATGTAGTGATTTAATGCATACAAATACATTGTGTGTAATAGGTATGTGTGTGTGTTTCCTATATTTATAATATTTCCCCCCAAAGTATTTGTAATATAAGAATAAACCATTAATAAAATGTTTCAGTTTATAAATATATGTATGGATTTAACTATTTTTTTTTTACTAAAACTAGCGAAATATCGATAAAATGAATAAAAGCATATATAAATATATAATTTTCATTCAGTTTATCTATTTTTTGCCAGGAGCTTAGCCGTGTCCCCTCTTTTTCAAAAATCCTTCGGCTTTAAAAACCCTGCAGGGGCCCCCCCTCCCCCCCCCCACCCTTTTCTCCCGTAATCTCTTTATTTTGCTTTATGTATTTCTCAGTATTGAGGCCAAATAGGATTAAAGGAAATTAGAAGAGGAAGAGTTTATGTAACTTTTCATTTTTTGTAGATATTTTGTGATTGGTGTTTTTAGATAAAGGGGGGCTTTATCTCCGCATGTGATCTGTGTTCAGTTCTTAGTCTACTTTTGAACACAAGTTTGTGCTAATTTATTACTACATTTTTTTATAAAAAACAATATAGTTTATTTCCATTACACATATTTACACACACGTCCTGATTTTGTGCTCTGAATCCCTTCCCCCCCCCCCCCCTCCTTTTTTTTTTCTCTTCTTAACGTAAAATAATAAAATTCTGGTTGCTTTCCGCATTTCGTAAGAGGAAGCTTATTGCAGGTAGCCAAAATTTTATACTATGACTATGCTAGATGTATTAAATGAATAGAAAAGGGGGGCAAATGTATAACCTGTTTATTTAAAAACTCCTTTTTTGCCCATAGGTTACTATGGGAAAAAAGTGGTTTTAGCCAAAGTTACATGGGGCCCAAAATGTTGGACTAAAATCAGGGAGGAAATTCACTTACCACTAGTCAGCAGTTTCTGCTCCTTTACTGGCTCACTCCCTAGAAGGAGCAGTTGCACTATATAAATATTCCCTTTTGGGGAAGTAACTATAATATCTTCTAAAAAGTGGCTCCTTTTGTTTATCATTGGGGGCATGTCCCGTTTTGGGGAGTTGTTCTCTGCGCGGCAGGAGTTGTAAAAATTTGCGGGTTTACCCTTTTTAAGTCGTTTTTAATAATTACATTTTTTGCTTTAATCTACATAAAATGTTAATCTGAATTGTAAATACTTCTGTTTTTACGTGAGTTTGGCCAATTATATCCGTTCCCTTCAATATGTTGGGCTAATTTCAGATGACACACACATTTAATGCACAGACTTCCTGTCGTATTGCATTCTGGGAGACTGCCTGCTGACTGTTTCCTTATCAGATTTTGGGCCAGGGGCCCTTGTCTCCCCCAAAAGCGGCGACGAGGGGCTTGGGGGTTTATTAAAGCACCAAAAACCCGCATTTTTTTCCGGGGGGGAAAAGGGAACCTGGGCAATCCTATAGATAGAAGAACACGTCTCTGGATGGATTTGAACATGAGGATAGTTGTAGTCATTACTTAACATTGTATGTAGATTGTATTTAGATAAATATGATATTCAAAGGTAAACCTACACTTCAGATATTCATAGCATGTCCATTTTTTGATTTGATATTGTAATTTCTTCACCTTTTTAACACTGCTTTTACTGATTTTATTTAAAAATTTTTTTCTTTTGGCATTGGAATGAAACATTGTTTGCTGGCAGCCACCACTAGATGGAGCTCCCTGCATACAGGTTTACTATTGAATGTAATGCAGGAGCTGTATGCGGTTTAAAGATTTTTTGGGGGTTAAAATTGGGATTTTGATCAGACTGAAAACGTGTTAAAAAATGGAATTCCCTTTTATAGGGGTGTTCCCATCTTGCACTTTAATGGCAGACCCTATCGATATGCCATCAAAGCGTGATAGGTGCAGGTTCCTTTTCTAGAACCCTCACCTACCTCAAGAACGGGCCCCCAAAAGTCTTTGTGAGTTGTTCGTGCTTGAGCACGACTCTCCATGGTGTCCTATGGGAGATCTGAGTACAGGCAAGAGCTGTTTATTCTGTACGCTAAACTCCCATAGAACTGAATGGAGAGTTCTGAGCAAGAAGGACCAAGAATCCATTCTGTACGGAGACTTCTAGGGGCCTATTCCCAGAGGCGAGAGACGCACCTATCGCACATAGATGGTATATCCTATCAATATGCCATCAAAGTCTGAAATGGGAACACCCCTTTAAGGAACACTGATTTATTAGGACTGGCATGATTTTAGGGCGCCCATTCCCAACAGTTGCTAATCTACAGAAGGTTTACTATCCACACACTTAACTCCATTGAGCTCTCATGTAATTCTATGCATCTACAGTAGGTTTACTATCCACACTTTTACCTCCTTCGAGCTCCCGTGTAATTTTATGCTATGTAGCTCCTCCTCCACCCAGAACATGTTTTACATTTATTATTTTCATAGTTTGGATCAGCGACGCTTTTTGGTTTTTCTTTTTTAGTAGGTTTTAGATGTCCAGTAATTATTTATTGGGTGATTATCCATTTATTTGGTTCCTACTGGAACCTAGGACCCCCATGCTGAAAGGCAGAAGTGCCAACCACTGAGCAACAATGTAGCTGAGTGGTCAGCACTTCCTCCTTTCAGCATGGGGGTTCTAAGTTCCAATTTCTGCAGGAACCAAACGTGGATTTATTTTACGATTAGCACACCTATCTGAGAACCAAAGTCGTGTCTTTAAGGGTGCGTTGCTATTTTGTGGACGGAACCACGTCTACTTGGCACTGACATGGTTTCGCTTATAAAATTGTGGCACCATCTGCAAAAATCCTGCAGGCTCTGACCTCCAATTTGTGCATGGTTCCATCCGGCAATTTAGGAACGCACCCTTACTGCATTAAAGGATTGGGTCCATTGCCACACACCTAATCCTGGGGCTTCTGAGCTGAGTACCCAGCACCTTGATCTTTTCTGCTGCTTTTCTGTCAGTGGCGGTCTGCATAGACTTCCTATGCGGGTCACTCTGTCAGTCATTCCTTTTTTTTTTGCCTTGTAACTCGTTGCATGCCGTTCTATGGACTATGGCAGGTGTGAATAATTTCTCCTTATCGGGTATAAACATGGCCTAAATATTTTAGCCTTTGTCATGCTGACGGCCTTCAGCATTGCAGAGGTTAATCGTGTCGTCCCAGCTAATGCTTCCCCACAGCTCACCTTGGACTGAGGACTATAGCGCAGCGTTGTGTGTGTGAGTGCCTGATTGTGTTTGGGCCTTCTGCGTCCTCATTTCGGTTTTGACTAATTTTTTCTCCTCCCCCAAACAATTGCCTGTTAAACAGACCGCCAATCTGGCTGAAGCCAATGCTTCTGAAGAGGATAAAATCAAAGCTATGATGTCTCAGTCTGGCCATGACTATGACCCTAGCAAGTAAGTCGACAGCAACCGTGCTCGCCCACACGTCCCCCATCCTGACCGTCTCATGTGGGTTGAGATAACAGTGCTTTTTCCCTCTTTTAATTCCCTTAGCTACATGAAGAAGCCTCTGGGGCCACCGCCTCCGTCGTACACTTGCTTTCGATGTTTAAAGCCCGGTCATTACATCAAGAACTGCCCTACAAATTCGGTAAGTCTATACCTTGAAGGATCACTCGGAGAAGTATGGGTTAAATCTGTGCCCCCCCCCAACCTGTTGAAATACTACAACTCCCAGCATTCCCTGACAGTGGTGGACACCTCGCTAACCACCTTCAGATCCTTCAGCAAACACCCCCCCCCTAGAGTTCTCACCCTCCTCCCATGGCTTCTGTTATACTGACCCTCTTGCTTGTTTTGTTTCTATTGAACCA
Organism: Phyllomedusa bahiana; assembly: GCA_025379985.1. Lineage (NCBI taxonomy): Eukaryota > Metazoa > Chordata > Amphibia > Anura > Hylidae > Phyllomedusa > Phyllomedusa bahiana. The sequence continues at coordinate 68,338 of JAODAL010011936.1, forward strand.
TAGATGATGATGTGTTTTTTTTTTTTTTATTTTAAGGAAAAAAGTTTTGAGTCTGCCCCCAGGATAAAAAAGAGTACTGGGATTCCCCGCAGTTTCATGGTGGAGGTGGAGGATCCCAATATGAAGGGGGCCATGCTTACAAACACTGGAAAATATGCCATACCAACCATAGATGCGTAAGTGTCCCTGTAACTCAGGGGTGTCAAACTGCGGCCCTCCAGCTGTTGGGAAACTACAACTCCCATCATGCATTTATATAATCTATAACAGTGGGCATGATGTAACTGATGTAGGTTTATAGAGGAGTAGGACGGAGTATATAGTGCAAAAAAAAAAAAAGTTACGGCGGCCTCAGGATACACTTTTTAACATACAACGGTCTTTTTCCTGTCATTGTATGTTGCGTATGGTTTCAAGATACAATGTCCCAGACACTGATCCGGCCAATTACCATGAACATTTTACTTATAAAACACTTGTATTAGTGAGGTGCATGCAGTGATTGGCGGTCTATAGCACCTCTCTACAGTACAGTGCGGTACTACATGTCCTGTACTGCTCTTAATGTATTAGTGAGGTGCATGCTGATTGGCGGTCTATAGCACCTCTCTACAGTACAGTGCGGTACTAACATGTCCTGTATGCTTTACATGTATTAGTGAGGTGGGAAAGCAGTGAAATTTGGGGGTCTATACAACTTCTCGTACAGTGCCGGTAACACATGTCCTGTACTGTCTTACATGTATTAGGTGCATGCGTGATTTGGGGTTCTATAGAGCCTCTCTACAGTACAGTGCGGAACTACATGTCCTGTTTGCTCTTAAAATGTAATTAGTGAGGTGCATGCAGTGATTGGTGGTCTATAGCACCTCTCGACAGTACAGTGCGGTAACACATGTCCTGTAATGCTCTTACATGTTTGAGGTGCATGCAGTGATTGGTGGTCTATAGCGCCTCTCTACAGTACAGTGCGGTACTACATGTCCTGTACTGCTCTTACATGTATTAGTGAGGTGCATGCAATGATTGGCGGTCTAATAGCACTTCTCTACAGTACAGTGCGGTACTACATGTCCTGTACTGCTCTTGCATGTATTAGTGAGGTGCATGTAGTGATTGGTGGTCTATAGCGCCTCTCTACAGTACAGTGCGGTACTGCATGTCCTGTACTGCTCTTACATGTGCCAGGATGAGCGGCTCCTTTGGGAACCAGATGAGGGCCCCATTTTTTTTTTCTGGCACATTGTGTATAAAGTCCTGTTCTCATAGAAAGTGATTTCCAGCTTCAGGCAGCTCTTTCTGGTGTTATATGGAAGGACTCGTATTCTCTAGATTAGTATCTGCTTCTTTCTTTCGTCTCCATGTTACATTATGTTGATGACATTTTGGGGCTTTGGAACTAATTAACAATTTTCCATAGCGTTTATGGTTTCAACATACAATGGTCGCCCTGGAGCCAATGAACATTGTATGTTGAGGGACCTTTGTGTGTGTGTGTGTGTATTAGCACCACTCAATACCAGTTGCAGCCCATGAATGATAGAGGCTGTGTTTTGTGAACTGGAATAGTCCTGGTTACCTGCTTATGAAACAATGCTTCTTGTGTTGCAGTGTGGCATATGCTATGGGCAAGAAAGAAAAGCCCCCGTTTCTTCCTGACACTCAGTCGTCCTCTTCTGAGGAGGAAGACCCCATCCCAGACGAGTTGCTGTGCATGATCTGTAAAGATATGATGAGCGATGCGGTTGTTATTCCCTGCTGTGGAAACAGCTATTGTGATGAATGTAAGTATAGCTGCGTATAAATGTTACCCCGGCGGGCGCTATAGGTCTGAATACCTGCTAATCACTGAAGAAATTAAATATATAGGATACTTTTTAAAGCTTCACTCAAAAATATCACCACTGCCAGAAAAATATGAAGCTAAAACTAGACTTTTATTCTAAATATGATTAAAAATTAGCATACTAACAAGCAGATGATATATATAAACAGTTAACATGCCGCTTTAGATCATATATGCCGCTTTAGATAATACCTTATAGAAATAATGTAACCACTCAAAAGAGATATATAGGGCACACAAAAATCATATACACTTACCCTAATCTGTCCCCACCTATAATGCAGAGGACCCGCCCCAACAAGGTCCCCCCCCCCCCCCACACACTCAAACGACAGCTGAACACTATTAAGTTAAAATTAATTATTGAGGGTTCAGCCATCATTTGAGTGGGGGGGGGGGGACCTTGTTGGGGCGGGTCCTCTGCATTATAGGTGGGGACAGATTAGGGTAAGTGTATATGATTTTTGTGTGCCCTATATATCTCATTTGAGTGGTTTATTGGTCCCCTCACATTATTTCTATATGGTATTATCTAAAGCGGCATATATGATCTAAAGCGGCATGTTAACTGTTTATATATATATATATATATATAACAGTTATCATCTGCTTGTTAGTATGCAAATTTTTAATCATATTTGGAATAAGTCTAGTTTTAGCTTCATATTTTCCTGGCACTGAATACCTGCTAGCAGACATATACCGTGGTGTCGCTGCTACCTAACCATAAAAAAATAGAATATCTTATTTGCTCTGTTTTCGACAATTTCTTTGTGGGCTAGAAACGCATGTGTTATCCACACTTTTCTATCTCGCAAATTGTATAGAAAGCCAACAGTCACATTTTGACTACCGTGTTTTTTCAAAAATAAGCCCTAGCTTGATCTTTAGGGATTTTTGGAGCAGACTTTAAATATAAGCCCTACTCCAAAATTATGCCCTAGTCCGTGCCTCCAGCGCTAGGTTATGTCACTAACATCACAGAGACATAACCTAATGCTGGAGGCGCTGGAACAGGCATAATGTAGCTCCCAAATCGTCCTGCCGTTTCCTTCCCTAGGTCAGCATCTTCCCCTTCTATACTCTAATGCTCTCAGGTGGAGCACCCGGACAGAGCAGCTTTAACATTCTCCAGTCTCAATGGCTCTTAACCCCTTTGGGCAGTGTTCCCCAACTCCAGTCCTCAAGGCCCACTAACAGGTCATGTTTTCAGGATATCCCACAGAATGCACTGACAATAACTCACCTGTGCAACACTGAGGAAAGCCAGAAAACAGGACCTGTTGTTGGGCCTTGAGGACTGGAGTCGGGGACCCCTGCCTTAGGGTATGTTCACACAGAGTATTGGGGTGCGTACTGTCTGCCACTATATGCCATGTGTTTTAGAAGTACACACTGTCCAGCACGTATTTCTAAAGCACGGGGTGCCGGCCCCATTTACTTCTATTGTAAGTGCTGCAAAGAATCAACATGTCACTTCTCTCCCGCTGCGTACAATACGATCATATTGTACGCTGGCGTAATTCATAGTTCTCTTGAGAGCTATGAATTACCATAATTGCAGTGCACATTTTTGGCCGTATTAAATATGCGAAATGCGCGCCGCAATTACGCCGTGTGAACATACCCTTAACAGACTGCAGATGTCGCTGCGGAAAGAGGGGTTTTGCGTCTACAAGCGCCGCAGCTGCACTAGGAACGGAGCTGTAGTTAACAGCCTAAAGCGGTCACTGTAAGCGCCGAGAAGCAGAGGAAAACGGCGATCCCCATTGCTCAGCCCTTTAATTGCCGCGATCAGTAACCACATCTTAATCAAAAGGTATTCCCCTGCTCCACAAGGGGACCGGGAATTGTGGTGACCTGAAGGAGCCCGGGGAACGTCTAAAAAGTCAGCCCTTGGGACCTAGAGTGAGCCAAAGGGATGTCCCAATAACAAGCCTGCAGTCAGGGCACAGTGTGTGCTGTCCTGACTGCTGCCTGTGTCCAACTGACAGACTGTAATGTATTAGCATATTCATACATTACCAAGTAAAAAGCAAGGTGTAGAAAAAAAAAGGAATAAAAATATGACCGTAATACCCGGCATAATTTATCTAATGGTTATTTAGTGTTAAATGTGAATGGTGTAAAAAAATTAAAAAATGAACTACCGTATTTTTCGGACTATAAGGCGCACATAAAAGCCTATGATTTTCTCAGAAATCGAAAGTGCGCCTTATAGTCTGTGCGCCTTATAGTCTGGTGCATCCTTACTTCGGTTTGTTAAATGTCTTTCAGCTATATCTGTGCACTTTAGTACTGGTTGCTCCTTATAGTCTGTTCCTAATAGTTCTCAGGTTGCGCCTTATAGTCACTGGTGCGCCTTATTCCTGGATTGGCCTATTAGCTCATGAAGTGCGCCGTTATAGGGTGCGGGAGGGGGCCTTAGTCTGGTGCGCCTTATAGTCGGTGCGCTATAGTCCTGGTGCCCTAGTACTATGCATTGGTCGCGCCGTAATATGTGATGTCACTTCTTCACCCCTGGGATTTGCCTGCAGACACGGATATTCACGTCTAATTAGGACACTTATTTGTAACTGAATTTCGCGATCTGAAGAATACGTGTCGCGAATCAGTTACAAATCAGTTGCCAAATAAGCTTCACTAAGTGTGACACGTATTTTGCGATACGGCACGGAAATATGTACATGTATTGACTTTTGTTACAACTTTACAAGTTGAGAGTTATTGTGAAAGTGTTGAATGAAGCTTGGCTTGCGGTCTGAGCTTTGTTTCATTTAATGTGCCGCGCCTTATAATCCAGTGCGCCTTATATATGAACCAAGAAGACTTAACAGGCGCTCATTGATAAGCACCTTATAATCCGGTGCGCCTTATAGTCCGAAAAATACGGTACGCCGCGTGAAAATACAGCTTCTCCCGCATAAAACAAGTCTTCCTACAACTGAATCACTTAAAAGATATAGTTACAGCTGTCGAAATACAAGAAGGCAAAAACTACAAAATTTAGCTGTTCATTAAGTACTTTAAAGGCCTGATGGCTATAGGGGTTGTTTCACCACGCTGTTTCGGAGCCACAAGCAGTTTTAGATTCATGCTCCTCTCGTCTCCTGGTCAGGCTGTGGGTGGTTCTATAGCAGGGATTAGCATATCGGCTCCGTATGCAAGGCTCTTCTAGTTGCAGTGACGTGAGAGCAGGAGATCCTATCTTATGAGCTCTGAAGCGCTCTGCTGGAAAGTAAACCATCTCCTTTGTTAGAGCTAACACTTCTCTTCTGTAAATTAAAATAAAGCATATATTTGGAAAAAGTCTTCAATTACCATTCCCTACATGTTGAAAGCTAATCTTTGTCGTGAGACAACCCCTTTACTGTGTTCATTACACAAGGTTGATGTTTTTTTTTTGTTTTTGTTTTTTTTTTTTAATTAAAGGCATTTGATAATCTCTGTGAACATAGAGCTAGATGGGAAAAGCCCTTGAAAATAGTCCAGTTCATCACTGAGCCCTGCAGCATTGCGGTCTTGTATAAGATTGAGACGCCGCTGTAGGGAGATCTGTGATGTTGCCGTTTTCCTCATAATTCTGAATCATGGGATTTTTTTATTTTTTTTATTTTTTAGGTATTCGCACTTCTCTACTGGAATCCGAAGATCACACCTGCCCTACTTGTCATCAGTCGGACGTCTCCCCGGATAACCTAATTGCCAATAAGTTCCTACGTCAGGTACTGCACACTTACCTACAATATCATTACATTGGGCCCGGCTCTCTATAGCGATCTGCTCATGACGCAGAATTTCAATGTTTTATGACTCTATTGGACTAAAACTGCTGTGCAGTCCGGTCGGTGAGGGTTCACACCGGGTAGTTTTCCAACCGAAAAATACAGCGAGTAATATGCAGCAGAAACCGGAGGCGTCCGTGGGATTTCTGCTGCGTATTTCACTTTTTGTGCATTTTACCACATTCTGGATGCAGGTTGGCCCCATTCAATGGGGCTTCACCGCGTCCTGGCTCTCGATACATGCGGAAAATATAAGAGATGTGTTATTTCACTTCTGCCCTGGAAAAGCTGCGCTCCACGTTTTGGTGTAAACGGCGACTCCTATTGCCATTGCAAAATGAAGCATAATATGCTTCGTTTTTACACATTGTGGCAGATTTATAACTGCTGTCTTAGCTCTTAGTAGAAACTTAGACCGGTCAGTCTACTCCAATTTCCCTTAGGTTACGTTCACACAGCAATTATTGGGACGTATCTCGCCCCGTAGTTCGCGCCGTACTGCGCTAAATACACGGCGAGATACGTCCCAATAATTACGGTAATCCACAGTTCTCAAAGAGAGCTATGGATTACGTCTCCTCTCCCTGCTCGCACAATACGCTGGGGAGAGAAGTGACATGTCAATTATTCATGGCGTATACATCGACTCCGCGCACACGGCGTAATTGCGAGTAAAATACGTCCGTGCAATTACACCGTGTGAACCCTGCCTTACTGTTGATCAATCTGCCGCAGGTTTTGATAGTCTAGTGTAAGTTTACACCTCCTATTAATTGGCTTTCATTACGCAACTAGGTGTGGGACAATTTTGGCACACGGTGGCGCACACCAGGCCACGCCGCTTTTGTTGAGTGAGGCACAGAAGGGTTTAGAAAGTGTCTGGAAAACAGACACACGGCCATACTTGTAAATCAATGGCTGGACAGAGAACCATTCCCAGTAGGAGACCATATAAGCCCCAGTGCTACCTGGAAGAATTTCCGCAGGTGAAGCTCACTGATGAATAATCGCTCACACACCCATCTACTGTGGGGCAGCTGTCTGGTAAAAAAAACAAAAAAAACCCTTACATTAGATAAGAACCAGTTCACAACAGTATGCTGAAAAAGCTGCAACACCATACAGGGGAGAGTGCACAAATGCAAAAATACTGATAAACCACTACTTGCATGCCAGTGTTGGACACTGTAAATATTGGGAAAAACGTTCAGTCCAATAGTAAGGGTGTCATAAATTGGTTGTAAGCCACCATAACTATAGGACTGGCCCCTATATAAGCCTTATCTATGTGCAACTGTAATACAAGTGATCACCCCCATCGTGGATAGTTGGCGTTTGAGTGGTTATTTCAGTATTTCTGCATTTGTGCAATCTCCCCTGTATGGTGCTGTAACTTGTCTGCATACTAGTGTTAACTGGTTTTTATCCAATGTGCAGTTGCCCCCCCTAGTGAATGGGTGTGAGCGCCATTGTTCATCAGTGAGCTGCACCTGTTCGATTTCTCCCAGGTAGCAATGGGGCTTGTATTGCCTCTTATGGCTTGTTCACACGGCATTTTTGGATCCGAAAATCGCATCTAAAAACGCATTGGTGATCAGACCCTAAACGGATTCCAACACGTAGCTGCGTGTTTGGATGTGTGTTGGATGCAGCAGCAATGCACCTTATAGTTTATTATAAGGCTCCTGCTGCGTCTTTCGGACCAAGAATAGACAAGACAATTCTTGGAATAGATCCAAATGACACAAATGAGACGCATCGGCGAATACTCGTGTGAATGCCGATACAGGTTTTAAAATAAAAGCGATGTAAAATCACACGGTTTGTTAGATACGTGTTTGGATCCGTTTAGCGTCCGACAGATGGATCCAAACACGTATCTAAAAACGTATGTTCACACGAACTCGACGCGCCGTGTGGACATACCCTTACTAGGAATAGTTTTGTCCAGCCATGGAGCTGTAAGTATGAATGAGTCTGTTTTTTCGGTCATAGAAGGTGTCTAGAACACATATATGTGGTGTAAAGCAGGTACGCCATTGTTGTGGCGCAAATTGCGTCATAATTCAGGCACAGTTGCCATGATTAACATGCCCTGTTGTGTGAAGCTGAATACACTGTAAAAAGTAGTGTGTGAACACACCTTAATGATAGAGGCTGTGGTACTCTGTGGTTTGCAGTATTCACTTTCCATGTGCCCAGTTTATTACCTTGTGTTTTTTTAGTCTTTACCAGTGTAGCTTGCTATTGCTGCATTTGAATGACTTGTTTCCTCATCACTCATTCACTGTTTTGCTGCTTTAGGCTGTGAATAACTTTAAGAATGAAACCGGTTATACGAAGAGGATTCGCAAGCAGCAGTCGTCTTCCCAGCAACGGCAACAACAGCAAGCGGCTCAGCCACCACGTAGCGCCCCGCAGCCAACACGTCCAGTGCAGTCCCGCCAGCAAGATCCTCTGATCGCTCCCACTACATTAGCTCCTACTCCACCTTCTACAACCCAAAGCACAGCTCCTACCACAACGGTTGCACCTAGCACTGCGCAGTCTAAGTCACAGCCTCAGCCTGTGGCGCCACCCGCAGAGCCAGCGTTGCCTGTACCTGTCCCAAAGGAGAGGGAGAAACCACCAGAGTCTACGTTCCAGTAAGTTTGTTGCGCCAAATGATTGTGCATCATAAACACTTTAGTGCCTGAAAGATATAGGATGATCCCGATTTTGTGCAGAAATTTGCGTGTCGCCAGCACCCAGTCTTGAAGAGCAGCGGTCACCTGTGCAAGGCTTCTTTTGGAGCACCCTAAAAATATGGCAGTGCTTAATAATGCCCCTTAAAGGCGGGTTCCCATTTTGGTTGTACTGTGTCCTCCCGTTATAATGAATGGGAGAGTTCAGACCACCTCCCCGTTCTCATTGGGCTTTTTCTTGAGATGGGTGCGGTTCGCACCGATCTCACATTTCTGGCGTCTCTAAAGTTATGTCCACACGGAAGAGTATAAAATACCCAACGGATTTTAATCAAAATCCGACCAGTATTTTACACTCTGTTTTTGTCCTGGTTTTTTGCTGCGGACTTTGGCCGTCCCATTCAATTGAACAGTACTATAATCCGCTGTTTTCAAGTGAACTACGACGGATTATAGAACATGTTCTATATTTTTTGACCTTTCAAATCCGACCTCAGAAAATCAGAGCTGTGTGTCTACAGCTTGGATTTTGTATTGAGGTCTATGGGGATAATTTACTGTCGGATTTTAGTGGATCCTAAATACCGAATCCGCTTAAAAATCTGACAGTAAATCACTGTCGTGAAGACGTAGCCTTAGGCTAGGTTCACACGGCTTAACTACGGGGCGTAATTTCGCCCCGCAATTACGCCGTGGGGGCGGGGGAGCGAGCGGGGGGCCGCCACTTCGCCGGCCCATAGACAATCACTGCTAGCGACGCGTATACGCCGCTAGAAAGTGACATGTCAATTCTCTCCCCGCCGGGCGGGGAGAGGAGACGTAATGCATAGTTCTCTATGAGAACTGTGGATTACCGTAATGAATGGGCCATTTTCGGCCCGTAATTGGCACACTTTGGCGCGTAATTACGGACCGAAATATGGCCCATTTTAAGCCGTGTGAACATGGCCTTATTGATAAGCCGTGAGTGTGTGAGATGGGACAACTCCTTAAACAGCTGCCATAACAAGGCATATTGGCAGCCCTTTCACCTGTGAGTTCCAGGAGTGACCAGGCCATATCCCTTAGGGCAGGGGTGTCAAACTGCGGCCCTCCAGCTGTTGGGAAACCACAACTCCCATCATGCATTTGTATAATTTATAACAGTGGGCATGTTGGGAGTTGTAGTTTACCAACAGCTGGAGGGCCGCAGTTTGACACCTGTGCCTTAGGGAAAGTTCACACAACTGGTTTGGATGCCGGTTCTGGGCACAGATTCCGTATCCAAAATTGGCGTCCATGTATAGACGCCACCGGTTCTACAGGAGTGTTTATCGGCATGTAATGTCCAGGCCACAAAGAATTGGAGATACCAATTCTTTAATACGAGTTAAGTGCCGATAATAATAAAACACCCGAGAAATCCGCCTGTGCAGTCTGGATAGTTTCCTTGATGAAATTCCTCGGCTTTTTACCGACGGACGCCATCTTGCACTGAACAACCGGTCGTGTGAACCTACCCTTAGACACCAGATAACCTCTGTTTTAATCATTGTTATAAATATGCTTCTAATTCTTTATCTTGTCACTTTCAATAGTCATGAAAAGCGTGAAAGTTCTCGTTCTACGTCTGCTTCTTCTGCTCCGGTCACATCGGCGAGCAGCTTACCGTTGCCCAACAGCCTCCTACTGGGAGACAAGGTGAGTCTTTATCTTCTGCACGCTTGCACTGGGGTCACTTTAACCTAGAATATCACAAATATTCCTAACCTTTTAACTTCATTCTAGGGCTTCCATGTTCCAGTGCTTGGACAGATGCCCCCTTCTACACACTGCCTTCCTCCTCCAAGTAAGTAGTGACTAGAGCGCTTTTAATAATTAAAGGGGTATTCCCTTCTTCTACGTTCCTGGTCTGTGATGATCTGGCCGCCTACAAGGAAGTTACATCATATTGTGACAATCATGGGTTCAGCAGTATAAAGGGAAAAAAAACCTATGCTGATCTGTTTAGTTCTGTTGGCTGTGACAGAATGGGGTTATGGCTCTTAGATTATCTAGACACAGTTGAACCAAAGACATTTTGGGCACTGCAACCATAATATGGATAGTAATACACACTGAGTAATATGGCGTCGCTTCTAGAACATTGTAGCCAGTTTTGTGAAATGACGTTTAATCCGTCTTTTCCATAGTCCTCTCCACACCACTGTCGGCCCTTTCTAGGGGTTTCTTCTATTAATCCAAGGGACAAATTTATGCTCCACATAGTGAGATATATATATATATATATATATATATATATATATATATATATATATATATATACCCTATATTCTCACATGATTTAGCCTTTTTTTTTTTTACCCCTTAATAAAACCCCATAGGGCATTATTCCATATAAAAAAAGAAACTTATCCCTAATAGTTTGTTAAGCATTAGGTAATTACTCCATCGCATATAAACAGAAAAACCAAAAAATGGAGTGTGTATGATAATTGTGTGCAATATAAAATTTAACTTTTACTTCACAATTTAAAATAATATGCGGCTAAGCATTAAATACACAAATCAAGAGCACACATGTGCCAATGAAAAAATGGCGCATTGATAACTACTAACTCTGATGAGTCAATGGGGGTCTCCACACCAGTGTAGATTGTTAGAGCACTCGCCCGACAAGGGCGACCCCTCACCGGTATAGAGGCTTACCCTATAGACTCAAGTCTTACCCTTAAGTGGTAATCATACAGTGTCCCAAAATGTTTCGACCCACCACAGTCTCTTCAGGGAACCAATGAAGTGATGTATATAATCTAGAAATGGGATCAGAAATTCAAAAACTGAGGGTATGAACAGATAGTTACCTCCAATTTATCCTTTCCCATATTAAATGTCTATAAAATGACAAGTCCCATAGTACAGGTCAATATATAAAAATGCTGCCGGGGTTATGCAGCCATGTCATATGTATTGGGAACAGAGGTGCTGTTTATAGTACAAGCTGTCAAATTACCTCCCAACACATGCAGACCCCAAGCCCCACAGCAGCCCAGACATATATCGCCATAGTTTTTCATTATTCCATATAACCCTATATATCACAGAGCTCAGCTCCTTTCCCTCTATCATATGACCCTATATATCACAGAGCTCAGCTTCTCTCCTCTATCATATAACCCTATATATCACAGAGCTCAGCTCCTCTCTATCATATAACCCTATATATCACAGAGCTCAGCTCCTCTTCCTGTATCATATAACCCTATTTATCACAGCGCTCCTCCTCTCTCCTCTCATATAACCCTATATATCAGAGCTCAGCTGCTCTCCGCTATCATATAACCCTATGTATCACAGAGCTCAGCTTCTCTCCTCTATCATATAACCCTATATATCACAGAGCTCAGCTTCTCTCTATCATATAACCCTATATATCACAGAGCTCAGCTTCTCTCCTCTATCATATAACCCTATATATCACAGAGCTCAGCTTCTCTCTTCTATCATATAACCCTATGTATCAAATAGCTCAGCTTCTCTCCTATATCATATAACCCTATATATCACAGAGCTCAGCATCTCTCCTCTATCAGATAACCTTATATATCACAGAGCTCAGCTCATCTCCCTCTATCATATAACCCTATATATCACAGAGCTCCGCTCCTCTCCTCTATCACTCCCTGCTCTCAGAGCACTGGTCACTCACAGTGAGCTGTTATCCTGTGGTGCATATGAATCAGGAGGGTTGGCCCTTGCAGTCGCCCTCTCCATTTACTTCTATGGGTGCTATTGAAGCTCGCGGCATTTGTGCAGTTTTCCATGTTGTGTTTCTGGGCCCGGTCTTCATACTTCTACTGCTGATATCCTATATTTTCAGTGATACAACTTCCTTTTCTAAAATTGGTGTTTTTTCCTTTTTTTTTTTCCCCTTATTTCCCAGCCCCACTGATGAGAGCCAATATACCTAGACCTTCTGGACCCCGGCCGCACTTAGGATGGGATGGGTTAGTATTATCATTTTTATGCCGATTTATGAGGGTATTTCCAAAACGAACGCCTCCTATTCATTTACATGGAAACTACAACGCCTACAAAGAGCTCAGTAGCACTTGGTGGTAGAGCAAATTCTCAGCCACAAAAATAATTTTTTGACGATCACATTTTTTGGCTACTGATATTCACAGACGGTGAACAATAGCTTGTTTGCTGTGCTTATCAAAATATGTCGTACATATGTGCAAGGCCATTCAGATCGCTCTAGCCACTGTGTGGTCATCAGTTTTGTTTCCACATTCTTTGATTGATAGGCCTCGTTCACACGGCTTATTTTGGGACCGATTGGAGCCGTACTGCGCGCCGTATTTGTGCTGCAGTACGGCTCCAATCCGTCCCAGTAACTACGGTAATCCACAGTTCTCATAGAAAACTATGTATTCCGTCTCTGCTCCCTGCTCGGCGAATCCGCCGCGGGGGTCGAAAGTGACCTGCACATTATTTACAGCGCGTATGCGCCGTGAATAATACAGTGTCTATGGGGCCGGCGGGCAGCTCCCCGGCCCCGCCCCTTATTCAAGCCGTAACGGCGGGCGAAATCTGTCCCGCAATTACGGCTTGAATAAGCCGTGTGAACACTGCCTTAGCGTGGACAGTTCACATGCGCAGACACGCATAGACGCGTATAGACACGCGCATGCACAGACACTACTTCAATGACACAGCTCTGCTTTATGTGCACTTTCATGTCTGACACCAATTGGTCACACTGCCTCTTAGTTGCCAATAAAATTTAATGGATATTGGTGGGAAGGCTGGAATTCGGCCAACAGCAGCTTCTGACAGGGTCGGCCCACACAACAGCACAGGAGGCATTCGTTTTGGAGCAAGCCTCGTAATATAAAAGTGTAGTGCACAAAATGTAAAGTCGCTATGTTTTTGGAGATGTTTCTTCACACTTGTGTGTGTGTGGGTTGAAATCACGGCAAAAAGGACAAGGATATCTTCAGACGGCGCGTTGAGTCCGTGTGAACATACGTTCTTTGATGCGTTTTTTGGGTCCGTCTAAACATGCATCTAGCAATGTGCAGGGTGATTTACACTGTTCGCAATGTAAAACATGCATCGGCGTTCAGATGAGTGATCGCCGATGCGTCCCATTGTGTCTTTCGGATCCGTTCTAAGAATTGACATGTCAATTCCTGATCCGAAAGACGCAGCAGCAGCCCTATAATAAACTATAGGGTGCGATCTTGCTGCAGCCAAACGCGCACCGACGTGCTGGATGTGTTTTTGGATCCAAATGACGCTGCGTTTTCGGATCCGATTAGTCAGGTCCAAAATCGGATCTAAAAACGCTGTGTGAACATACCCTAAAAGTTTTGAGTTCCTGTGTCTCTAGAACACGGGTGTTAAACTGCGGCCCTCCAGCTGTTGGCAAACTCCAACTCCCATCATGCATTTGTATAATCTATAACAGTGGGCGTGATGGGAGTTGTTGTTTCCCAACAGCTGGAGGGCTGCAGTTTGACACCTGTGCTCTAGAAGGTATACTTCTTTATAGGTATCCTCAAATGTACTTAATTTTTTAATAATTCTTTATTTTTTTTTATTTTTAACCCCGAAGGCATAGCCGTGGTCGCCACCCTCACAACGATCGTCCACCACGAAACCAAGTCCCATCTTTGACCTCCTCAGGTCCGGTATATGTTCCACCACCTACTCCTCTGTTTCCTCCACCACCACCCCACGGTCTTCAGTTGCCTCCTGGAGTGCCACCACCGCAGTTCCCGCCACAGTTCCCGCCTGGACAGCCTCCTGCTGCTGGCTACAACGTTCCACCGCCAGGATTCCCCTCCGCACCTGCTACAGTATCTGCCCCGTGGGCGAATCCTGCGGTGCAGGCAGCGCATGCCAATGCTATTCCTGCGCAGTCACTGGCGCCCCCTCTGTCTAAGGAGGAATTCTACAGAGAACAGAGGCGACTAAAGGAGGAGTAAGTATGGTTTCTAAAGTACAATGAAAAGCTTTTGCTCGATCTTATGTAATAGAAGATGGACTGTACACAATTAAATTATATGTTAAAGGGGTTTTGCCATTTTGTAAAATCTCTTCTGAGGCCGGCTCATAGCTCGCTACGTGCTGGCCTCAGAGAGCAGAATTGCGCACAATTCCCTATTCAGTTCTCAATATAGCCAAGAGGGTGTTTTGCTTCATCTGCAATGCCCATTGACATAGAGGAGAACTGTGCAAGCACGGCCATCTCCCTCCTCTCCGAGGCCGGCTCGTAGCAAGCTAAGAGCCGGCCTCAAAAAGGATTTTGCAAAGCGCTAAAACCACTATAATGAATTGAAGCTATTTCCTATTTGATTTTGGGGTTCTTCGTTGTTAGATGTAAAGTCTATGGGTAATAATGATACAAGAGAGCCATTCTATATTGCACTGGGAGATTGGCAGCCACACATTGACTCCACACTGCTAAAGCTGAAATGCAATCTGTTCAGGCTGGAATCACACAGCGTTTTATTTGACCTGTAGTTTGATGTGTAAAACCTGCAGTTTATGCAAGAAAAACACATCTAACATCTCCCATTGTTTTCTATGGGAATATGCAACATGGTGCATTTTTTTATGCGGCATTTGAGGCAATATTACAGGTTTTACAGGTTTCATTTTACAATGATAGTCAATGGCGGTTACAAAGAATGTAACAATTAGGGGTATTTTGATGCCTGACACATAATTGGTGCATTTTTTGATAATGCATAATGCGGCCTAATGGACATAAAAAAATGCACGAAGAAAGCACCTCAAAGAAAAAAATTCCCTTGAAATATGCACAATTTTTTCAGCCGCGTGAACTCCGTGTTAGGGGCCGTTCACACGTCTTATTCTGTGACTGATTGGAGCCGTACTGCGCGCCGTATTTGCGCTGCAGTACGGCTGGAATACGTCCCAGTCATTACGGTAATCCACAGTTCTCATAGAGAACCATAGATTCCGTCTCCTCTCTCTGCTTGGCGAATCCGCCGGGCGGGGAGCAAGTGACCATGCACATTATTTACAGCGTGTACGCGCCGTGAATAATGAATATCTATGGGGCCGGCGAAATCCGTCCCCGCAATTACGTCGGCAATAAGCCGTGTGAACTTTGCCTTAAGGTGACCGTGCGCCTTCACTAGCTGTCAGCTGAACGCTCGTTTGGCCACCAGCACTTGCTCCCATTTTTAACATACACACACATTTTTTTGCATGTGTTGACAATAGGCTACTGCAGACACCTCAGGTGGGGGATGAGAGCAAAGGGTTTGGGCAATCCTTCTTTCCCCTAACACCATCTGTTGGGGGAGTTGGCACACATCCATGCACATAAGAAAGTAGGTTCAGCCAACAGCCTTGTGTATATGGGCACCTTTCCAGGGCTGTGTACAGAATTCACATAGTGATACCAATTAGCATCAATTACTGTATTTTTCGGATTACAAGAGACACTTAGTGCATTTTATAGTCTGAATGTGGAGGAAACTCGCTTGGCTGTAACAGCTGTAAGTTATAGCCAGGACCGGATATAACTTTTGGCCTATTAAGTGGTTGAAAAACGGTGGCGTGCACCGTACGGTTGACCAGTCAGTCTCATGCGGTGAGATTGGAGGGGGGGACCATATAGGGTAAGTTCACATAGAGTATTTTTCAGCTGCGCATAAAACACATTGTTTCTGCAAGTGTGGAATTTCAACAAAGAAACCACAGGGACTGCCCGAGGCAGATTTCTGCCTCTTATACACGTAAGGGTATGTTCACACGGTGTATTGCAGTGCATACTGTACGCACCGCAATACACCGTGTGTTTCGGGAGCTCGCGCTGATTAGCGTGTTTTCCCAAGGCACGGGGAGGAAGGGGGAGATGTTAGCAATATTGATCGTATTTTACACTCAGGGAGACGAGGCGTAATCCATAGCTCTCTATAAGAGCAATGGATTACCGTAATTGGGGGGGGCGCAATTCGCTGCGTATTAACTGCAATACGCGGCAAAATGCGCCCGCAATTACGCCTCAAAATAAGCCGTGTGAACATACCCTAAAGCGCCTCAAAAAATTGACCTGTCCTTTCTTTGTAGGCGTGGACAGTACACGACGAAAAATACTTGTCAATGTTCTAAGTCATTTTTGACGCTTATTTAGGGGCGTATTATGTGGGCAGTACATCCCCTCCTCCCCCTCCCTCCAAAAAAAAGGGGGGGGCTGAAAGGTACTAGTGTTTTGAAAAAAAAAAAGTTTTTAAAATAATAAAAAATCTCAAGTATTAAAAATTCCAAACACCCCACCTCCCCACCCTTTTGCTATTCTACAAATAAATAAAAAATTCTTGAAACCTGAAACATAGGTGCGTCCTATAATCCGAAAAATACTGTAGTTGATTCTGTGATAAGACAAGATCCTGAAACTGAACCCTTGAGGCAACTATGCAGATAGCTCTCTTTTCTCTCATAAAAGACAGCGACTTGCATGTTTTTTTTTTCTTCTTTTTTTTTTTTTAATTTAATAATAAATTTTCCTTCAGAGAGAAGAAGAAATCAAAACTTGAAGAATTTGCAAATAATTTTGCGAAAGAACTGCTCGAATACAAGAAAATTCAAAAGGAGCGGAAGCGTTCCTATTCCAGGTGAGAAAAGAATTAAGAAATCCCTGACGCATGATCAGTACATTTTTTCTTTCTCTTCTCATTTTTGTTGGGGCGTATTGGAACCTTGTCATCCGTTGCATTTTTTTTTTTTTTTTTTTTGTGCGTCCATTTTAAGGATTTTGTATATCAATACCAAAAACAACAATACTCCATCCCCCCAACTCCATATTACTGATGATACTGTGCACGCACCTGACCTGTTGCAGGTTGGGTCACCTACCATATGCATGCTTGAGTAGAGGTCATTACCGCATTGTCATCTTTGATGTTCTTACTTATAATAATGAAATAAATTGCTTTTCTTCATTGACCGGTTCTTTTGTCTTTGGCAGGTCCAAATCTCCTTATTCTGGATCGTCCTACTCGAAAAGTTCCTATTCTTACTCGAAATCCAGATCTGGCTCTTCGAGGTCACGTTCGTATTCCCGATCCTTCAGTCGATCACGGTCCCGGTCTTTCTCACGATCGCCTTCATACCAGAGGAAAGCCCACGGGAAGGGACGTACTTACCGCTCCAGATCCCGGTCTCACGGATATCCTCGGTCCAGGTCACGGTCTCCGTACAGGAGATTCCATTCTCGATCTAGATCCCCGCCGTACAGACCCCCGTCTCCTGCTAATAAGAGACTACTTCAGCAAGTCGAAGGGGAACGAGATTTTGCAAACCGCTATCGCGAGTTCCCGGCTTACGACGTCAAAGCCGCCATGTACGGTCGGCAACCTGATCTCAGAGACCCTTTTGAAAAGGAAGCGTACAGAGAGTGGGAACGGAGCTATCGGGACTGGTATGAAAAGTATTATAAAGGATGTTCGATCAATGCCATTCCAAGGCAGAGGTCGCCTATCGGTAGGGAAAATTTCCCAGACAATAGATTTCTCCTTCCACCTCAGACACGGAGAGATCACTCCCCTTATAATCGTGGCCATAGAGACAATTATCCTCCACCTTTACTCCCCCGACTGCGCCCTGTCGGTGGTGGCTATCAGGAAAAGTTGCTACCACGTGATACACACGTAAAGGACATTAGAAAATCAAAGGAAAGAGAACCTTTTATCCAATCCGGCGACTCGAGGGGAAACAAACACAAGAAACATCGTAAGAGACGGAAAGAAGAAAACGAAGGAGTCTCCAAGACCGGAACTGACGGATCCAGAAAACACAGAGACCTTCACGGCGACGACGGCAAAAGAACTGAACACGTGTTTGCGCCCACCAGCAAAGATGACGCCACCCCAGTTAGAGATGAGCCCATGGATGCCGAGTCTATCGCGCCGAAGCCTCTCTCCGACAAGGACAAACGAGAGAAACCCAGAGTAAAAGTTGATAAGGTGAAACGTAAAGCCGATACCCTGACCAAGAAAGAAACCTCATCTAAGGTGATCAAGGTCGAAAAAGTAGGGAATGGGGAGAAAGCTAAACCGACGAGCACGGAGCCACCAGCAAAGAAGGTCAAAGAGGAACCTCAGAAGAATGAAAATCCAAAACATGTCTCTAGCCAAAAAGACGATAAAACCATGCTGCCTCGTAAAGTCCACCTCAAGGCAATAAAGGACAGTCAGGATAGCAAACAGTCGAAAGATGAGAAGAACAAAAAGGAGCACGCAAAAGACTCCAAGCTGGACAAGCCAGCCGTCAAAGAAGAAAAGTCCAAGAAGGCCGCCGACAAGCCGAGAGCAGCCGAGTCCAAACCTGAGAAGCGCAAGAGAAAACCGGACGACAAACCCACAGAAAAGGAACCGGAAAAAAGCGTTAAGAATGTAAAAGCTGAGACTGCGGATGCCACAAAACCTCCCGCGTCCAAGCTGAAGTCCGAGGCGGAGATCGTCAAACCCGAGAAGGTTCCCGACAAGGACAAAACCACAGCCTCGACCGCAACTGTGAAAAAGATCAAACTGAACCGCGAGACTGGGAAAAAAATCACCAACACTGAAGCTGCCGGTGGAACAGAAGAAGCACAAGACAAGAACGAGCCAGCGCCCCCCACCAAACCAAAGACCGAACGGGCGAAAGGGAAAGTCCGAAAGAAGGTTCCTGCTCCTGACGGTTCTGGCTCCACCCTGGTGGACTATACCAGGTAGGAAGGGTTCTTAATCACTAGAGATGATCAATTTTCCAAAAATCGAGATTGATTTTTACAGGTTTATCGATCTCGATCGTTCCAGTTTCTCCCGGTAAAATAGAGTAAAAAGTAGCGAACGACGCGCTGCGCCATTTTCACTGTGCATTGACTTTAATGGGAAACGACGATCGCATCGAAAAATCTAAATGATTTTCTAAAAATCGAAAATTGACTTGATCTCGATTTTTGCTGATCGTGATTAAATCGATCAACACTATTCATCACCATAGGCCTTTTCTATGCTGATTAGTAGAAAGAGGGAGGCGCTGGTAAGGGCACGGTTTTAAAATTTGTTGGGTTTCAGGAAAATTCCTTAAATTATCCAGTTTCTAAAAAAAAAAAAAACCTAATACCTCCGCCTCCCCACCCCCTCAAAAAAAAATAAAAAAACACACGTCTCGTCCTCCAGCTAGGGTTTGTTCACATAGTTGATTGGGCGTGTACATATACGAAGTTGGCCCCTGTTCAGATGATACCATTGTTTATTCTCGGCGGTACACATACTAAGTTAGGCCTAATTCAGACTATATCATTGTTAAAGGGGTATGGAGTATGATTAGATAAAGAAAAGAAAAAACTATACTCACCTCCGTGACGCGTTCCGTCCCGTTCATCCCGGCAGCACAGTGAATGTCCATTGTTCACGTGCTATGTGCAGCCAATCACAAGCCAGATCGGCCACGTGCATGTGACGACGCAGCCTGTGATTGGCTGCACATAGCACTGTGAACAATGGACATTCACTGTGCTGCCGGGATGAACAGGACGGAACGCGTCACGGAGGTGAGTATAGTTTTTTTTTTTCTAATCATACCCCAGCAGACCAATGAGCTTTTGTAAATGTTGGAACATCCCTTTAATTCTGGAGTCTATATGTACCAGCCAGCTCCTGAACTCTGGTTGGATCGTTCAGATCCAGGATAATTAGCATTACCCAGGTGGACCTTTATTCATATACCCCATCGGATGCGGTAAGTGAATACAACACCGAACTCCGCTTCTCCCCTCTATCCTATAACCCTATATATATCACAGAGCTCAGCTCCTCTCCTCTATGATATAACCATATATATCACAGAGCTCAGCTCCTCTGATATAACCCTATATATCACAGAGCTCCTCTCCTCTATCATATAACCCTATATATCACAGAGCTCAGTTCCTCTATCATATAACCCTATATATCAGAGCTCCTCTCCTCTATCATATAACCCTATATATCACAGAGCTTCTCTCCTCTATCATGTAACCCTATATATCACACAGCTCAGCTTCTCTCCTCTATCATGTAATCCTATATATCACACAGTTCAGCGTTATCAGGGCTAGCCGACGGGTTCACTTTAATCATTTGGTAGAGAATTTTTAAATCAATGCTTTGTTACTCTGCTTGTAGTAATCATTACTTTCTTTCTTTCAACAGCACAAGCTCCACGGGTGGAAGTCCTGTCCGGAAAGCAGAAGAAAAACAAGACGCCAAAAGAACGGTTATAAAGACCTTAGAAGAATATAACAATGATAATACAGCGCCACCAGAAGACGTCATCATAATGATTCAGGTTCCACCGTCAAAATGGGATAAAGATGAATTTGAGTCCGAGGACGATGAATCTAAGGACCCGCAAGGAACATCCGGGAAGCCGATGAGCGTTGTATCCAAACCAGCGTCTACGGTCATTTTGCCAGAAAAAGAAACAAGTTCTTCAGAGAAAACCAAGCAGGGAAGTGAAAGCACAACACCGCAAGATGCTGCCAGAGCCACCAAGGACACCCTAGTGTCCCAGGTGAAGAACAGACCAAAAGATAAGGATAGCCCTGCAACGGACAGGGAGTCTTCTGATAGAAGAAAAGCAAGTTCCCAAAGTGACAGCAGTTCCGACCGCAACCAACCGTCCTCGAAAGAAAGATCGTCTGAAAAACAGGAAGCAGGACGCGGCAGCTCCAACAAAGACTTCACCCCCACCCGTGAGAAGAAGTCTGACCACGCGGACGGCAGAGACAGAAAGCAAGACTATGACAGCAGAGAGAGGGAGAAGAAAGAGCATGAGCGAGACCGCAAGAGCGAGCATGACAGTAGAGACAAAGACAAAAAGAGTGATCATGACAAGAAGCAAGAGCGAGATTCCCGGGACAGGAAGACTGAACATGACAGCAGCAAAGACCGGGAGAGGCGGCAAGAGCATGACGGCAAAGAACGGGACCGCAAACAGGAGCATGAAAGTAGAGAGAGAGAGAGAAGGCCTGAGCACGATGGCAAGGTGAAGGACAAGAAGCCCGACGGAGACGGCAAAGATAAGAGGTCCGATTATGACAGTCGGGAGCATAGTGGATCCAGGAGGCGAGATGAGCGGAGGAAGGAATCTCCGGTCAGGAACAAAGATTCGTTGTCCAGCTCCCAAAAGCCAAGACCCAGAGACGACTCTAGAGAGCCTAAGAAAGTTCCAAGAGACTCCAAGAGCGGCAGCCACAGCCCCGGCCAAGAGCGAAAGCCCAGGACAGAACGGTCTTCAGAATCGAAGCGGCAAACCAGTAACGATCAAGGGTCCTCCGACAGAAGCAGTGATTGAGGGAAAGAGAAGATCCCATCGAAATCAAAAACTTCCGAAGACTCGAGCGACAAGAGATCGTCGCACGCCAAACGTTCCTCACCGGAGGTAAAGACGGACAAGGAGGCCTCTGAGAAGGACCCCTCCAAGTCCAAGGTTCCTCATAGCCGCTCCACAGACTTGAGCCGAGACACCGACGAAGCCTCGTTCTTGCCCGATTATAACGAAATCGACAGCGAGGCCTCCGTCAAACAAGACGACCCTCAGGAAACCAAAAACAAGGACGATGACCACGTGGACGCCACAGATGCAGCAAGCGGTAATTTGCCCGCCTCGGGACAAAGCAGTCCTGCCGGCAGCCCGAGCCACAGCCCCTGCGAGTCCGGCAGCCGCAGCAGCAGCGTGAGCTCTACATGCAGCCCGGACAAAAAGAAGAGGAAGAAGGAGAAGAAGAAACACAAGAAACATAAGAAACACAAAAAGCACAAGAAGCACACGGGCAACGAGTCAGAGACTGAGAAGGGCCCGAAACACAAACACAAAAAAAAGAAATCCAAGAAGAGTAAAGACAAAGAGACTGAGAAGGAGGAGGCCAAAGCCAAACCTCCTGCGACCATGTAATGTGGCCCCGGGCACCGGGGCAGAGCGCGCGCCCTCCGTCACCTGTATTCATTTGTATTTTCCATGTAATGTAAGCTATCTTGCTGTGTAAATAACGGAAAACTGTGCCACACCTAATATATTGATTCGACTTTTACATCAGAGCTTTATAAAGGAAATATTTGTACAGAAATCTGTGTGTTGTGACCACGCTGCAAATACTTTTGTTATTTTTAATTTATATACTGCGCTAGATGGAAACTGGGGGTGCTGAAAGCTAGGGCATTAGGCTGCGAGGCAACGACACTGGACGACGGCATGCGACTCTAAAAGGGTTTTCTAAGACTTCTAAAAATCTCCCTAACACCTCTCACTGCACTAAAATAGAAAAGGAATCCATAGCTCTACTGCTGCAGCGTCCCGTACTGATGACATCACGTTCATGGCTCACGTGGTGCTGCAACCGATCACCGGCCTCAGCTGTCACGTCTGCATGCAGGACATGTGATGTCATCAGTGATGGACGGTGGTGGTCTGACTGGACAGGTGAGGGTATGTTCACACGGCGAAATTGTGGCACGCATTTGCCGCATATTTGCACTTTAATACGGGGCGAAATGCGCACCGCAATTACGGTAATTCATAGCTATCATAGACCACTATAAATTACGTCTCGTCTCCCCTGGCGTACAATATGATCGTATTGTACAACAAGAGAAAGAAGTGACAGGTCACATCTTCACGGCTCTTACGCGCCGCTGATAATGCAAGTGAATGGGGCTGCCACCCCTGTGCTTTAGAAGTACGTGCTAGACAGCACGTACTTCTAAAACACACGATGTATTGCGGCACTTAAAGTACTCACCCCAATACACTGTGTGAACATACCCTAAAGGTTCTTTATTTTAGACCAGAGGTAGGGAAGTTTTCAAAAGGATTAGAGAACCCCTTTAAAGGGGTGTTCCCAGGAAGCAGTCTACAGCACAGGTTAGCTGTGAGCCGACCGTACGTGAGAAGAAGGCAATGCTTTCAGCCGTGCTTCCCATTCACTTCTATGGGACTTCCGTTCGGCTGCATTCAGGAGCTCCCATAGAAGTGAATGAGAAGCACGGCCAAAGCATCACCCTCCTCATTCTCATGCACGGTTGGCTCACAGCTAGTTGAGAGACAGTCTGTTCCGTGGACTTTGCTTCATGGGGACGCTCCTTTTTTCCCCAGATACCACTGGACCATCTTGACAGGTCTACATGGCAAACATCTGCAGGCACCAGTCTTCTGAATGCTGCCCGAACCCTAATTGTGATCTATTTGACTAATTAGGAGCAAGGACTTTCAGTTCCAAAACCTGAGCCTGCAGTTTAGTAACGTTGCCCTCCTCAGCTGTGACATTTCACTAGATCCACACTACGTAGCCAATGGACCAAGTGGAGAAAAAAAAATAGGAATATGTTCAGCAAAAAGAAAATAAAAATTCTATGGTATTTTTTTGGGGAACGGGTCATGTTGTCCTATGACCTGTTCCGTATAGAGGAATAGTTTGCCCAATAAACAGTTTTTTGTTGTTTTTTTTTTTTTTTGCAAATTTTGAGCTACCTTTCAACTTACGGTTACCTGTCATCTTTAGCTCCCACAATGCACTGCTGTTATAGACCCAGAGCTTAAAATAAAACTTTGTATGTCAATGGAGGCGAACTCTCATGGGCTGCGATAAGTAAACCAAAGTTTAGGCAAAATACGCCTTGATCCCGTACATTTGCTTCATTGGATTTTGGCAGTCTTGGGTAACTTAGCTGTTTTACTGTAATGTTGCTTTATGGCACATGCACCCTGCACCCCCCAATAGCAGTCACCTGAAATGGAAATAACCCCTACATATCACAGGGCAACTAAATTGGTTCCCTTTGCTTTAAACGTGATCAACGAGTAACCATGTATTAAGGGGCAATGCCTTTATTATAAGGCGACCCTTCACCCTAAAGTGCCGCAGACTCGGGAACTGAGAACTATATCGTTGAGGGCTCATATTCCCTGCTGTATCTGAAGTGCTTAGGAAAAATACTGCTTTCAGATCCAGCTGTGTGAACAGCCCCTAAATCAGTCCCTACCCCTAATCCAGCGCTAGGACTAGGCTAGCTGCTTTCACGTACGTGCGCCCTAGGAGGACCCCTGCACGAGGGCCGAGCTTTAGGCTGCTGCATGTTGCAGTAATGAAATGAGACGAATACGGACGGGACGAGGAATCTGATTTTGTTCTGTAGATAAATCCTGGCGGACGAGCCGTCGGTACAAGGCGGAAGGACGGGGCACCGTATCTAACCCTGTGGACGCTGCTTTCGATGGCTTCCTTTGCACTTTTTATCAGCTGTACAGTTTTGTTGTTTTTTTTTAAACTGGATATTTCAGTTTTTGGTGCATTTTCTTTTTTTTCTTTTTTAATTCTCAAGAATTGGCACTATGCAGAGACTGTCATTTAAGATGATGTCCCCTTGTTTGAAAAGGTTTGTGAACAAAGGAAAGAGCGACCCTACCTCAAAGCCGTGTACAAAAAAAAAATGAATTTTTCTTTCTGTGAATAAATGACAATGAATTTAAAATTTATCTTGACCTACATTGGCATTTCTGTCTGTTCTAGTTTGGCGAGTCCTGATTGCACTGGACTGGAGATTGGGTCACCATTACAGGGTCTATAGCAGGGGTCTGCAACGTCGGCTTTCCAGCTGTTGGGAAACTACAACTCCCATCATGCAATTATATAATCTATAACAGTGGGCATGATGGGAGATGTAGTTTCCCATCAGCTGGGGAACCGACGTTGCAGACCCCTGGTCTATAGGATCAATGCTCACTTCAGTAGCTGGTCTATAACATACAATGGCGGCAGAAAAAAGGAAAGAAAAAAAAAAACTGGCCAGGCACTAAGGCTATGTCTACACAGCACGGGATTTTCGGCGGACTCAGTATTTGGAATCCGCCAAAAATTTGACAATACACAGCACTGCTGTGTAGACCGCAATAAAAAATCCGTGCTGTAGTCTGCACAGCATGGATTTTTGCCAGTTCTAAAATCCGCTGGATTCTGGCGGATTTTAAAACCTGCTGCATATTCCGCTGGATTGCCGTCGGGATTCCCATACGTTCAAATCCGAAAACGGATTTCGGCTTTTAGCGCAAATCTGCGGCAAAAAACGCAATCCAGCAATGTTCAAATACCCTCAGATTTTGGACGGCATTTTAACACTGCCATCTAGACATAACCTTACAATAGTTCCTGGTTGAACGTTTGTTCAAATGAGCAATATTCCTTCTAACCTTCCTGTACACGTGCATGCTTGGACTGGCTAAGCATGCATGTGTGTTTAATGGGAGAAGTGACTGCCAGACACCTGTTATAGTGGTTTTACCATCATAGACATTGATGGTATAGTGCAGGCATCCTCAAACCAGGGCTGTGGAGTCGGAAAGCCAAAGCCCCAACTCCGACTCCTCAATTTCCCAAACCTCCGACTCCCTCATACATGGCGCATGTTTAAGTGATAACTTTACTGTAGTAAAATGGTAACATCAGGCTTTTTATCACCTTATGATACAATAATCAAGCTATTTAGGTAGAACAGACACTGACAAGCAAAAGGGTAACAATGTCTTGATCTTTTGAACACTTGTGGGTAGAGTTGAAGAAAAATCTGTATTTGTATCCAAATCCAGTCTGCACCAACATTGGGAATGTGTAGAAGAGACGGGATCAGATTTAGTCAGTGTGTTGATCTGTCCGAGCCATGAAGGTTCAGCGTATTGAAAACCAAGTGGATTTCCCAAATACTAACAAAATAATATAAAATTAACATTTTGATTTTTAGGCGCAAACAGTAACAATGCAGTTACAGGAAAGAATCTGCAGAACTAAGCAGATGCTAAATACATTGAAGACAAATTTATGTATAAGATGTAAGATGACTGTATATAAAATTACAGTAGCTTCAAGTACAAAGCACTAGTGGATGGAGAGATATGAAGCCTGAAAGTCACAAATTCAAAACATTGTTACCCTTTTGCTTGTCGGTGTAAAATATATTTATTGGTTATGACTTTAGAACAGAAAAAAAATTGTAAATATGCAAAACACTGCAGGAACATTTGTGGAGTCTCTGAATTTGTTCTGAGAAATAGTATTGCCTCCATCAGATCCTGCATACATGACCTCACATCTGATCTCATTATTTCCAGGCTAGAGAACGGCCTCTCTACACTAACTTGGGTTGGGGGCAAAGCGGTGACCACAGGAGCAATATCTTTAACAATCTCTGGGTATAAAGGAATTGCCTCAGCCACAGTTAGTATTGATGAATGGTTGAACTCTTCTACTTCTTTGAAAGCAGGTGAAAAATGTTGCTGAAATCTGTTTGCCCTGCGAACAGGATCTTTTCCCCTGGGGCAGCGCTTTGCCTGCTCCATGTCATCAATTACACTCCTCATGTGATGAGGCTGAAGATATGGGAGCAGTAGCACTGGCCGGACCCAATTCCTCTTGCTCTTTGCATCGAACTAACTGGACCAACTTATTATATATTTTGAGAGCCGGTCCATTGTATGACAACTCCGACTCCTGCAAAATAGGCTCCGACTCCACAGCTCTGCCTCAAACTGCGGCCCTCCAGCTGTTGGGAAACTACAACTCCCATCATTCCCACTGTTATTGAGTATATAAATGCATAATGGGAGTTGTAGTTTCCCAACAGCTGGAGGGCCGCAGTTTGAGATGCTCTGGTATAGTGGAAGGATATGCCGTCAATGTCGGGTAGGTGTGGTCCCACCTCTGCATACCGCACCGATCTCTAGAACGGGCCCCTAAAATTCCTGTTCTGAATGGAAAGGTGACTGCGCAAGTGTGGCCCCCTCTCCATTCATTTCAGTGGGAGTTCGGAGTACAGGTGTAAGCAAGCGTTCACCTGTACTCGGCACTCCCATTGAAATGAATGGAGAGGGGGCACAAGCTTGTGCTGTCACTTCTCCATTCTGAGCTGACACTTTCGGGAGCCCGTTCTGGAGATAGGTGCGGGACCTGTACCTCTCTTGGCATATCCTATTGCTATAGCATCAATGTCTATAATGGTAAAACCACTTTAAGTGTATGTTCACACACGGAAGATGTTGTGGATTTGACTTCAATGGGAGAATGCAAAATCTGCAAGAAAACATTTAGCTTCAGATTTTAGTGCAAATTTTGCCTCCTCCCATTGAAATCAATATTGACAAATCTTCATTAAAATTCATGATCTCCACAATCTCCCACCCAGTGTGAACACATCCCAAAGGCCTTTTAGGCCAGGTCCACACCGGCGTTGGAGGTTTGGAGCCTTTGGTGCAGAGGTGGAACGGGATCAGTTTTATGACTGATGTACCCTGCTGACCAAAATGAGCTCCATCATACAGCATGCTCGGATATTTTAGCAAAATATGTGAGGCTTCAGATATTACCTCAAAAACAGATGTGAACCCGGCCTTACAGGGTCAATGATCCCAATTACCGGTCTAAAATACTGTATTCAGTCATCGGCTGATTTGCTGCTTTTTAGGCAGAGGGGGGTAAAAATCCCCTATCCGCCAGAAATAGGGGGGTTATGCCGAAATAAAAGTGAACAGCTGCACGAACAGTCACTTAAGTTCTTGTGCTGGAAGTCCGTACAAAATAGGCCAGAATTTTTGGTGGCGGTGGAGGGGGGTGGGCACAGGTGCTGTAACTCACCAATCTTTAAAATTAAGGGGCAGAAGTCTTGTGCTCTTTTGTTTCCCGAAATTTATTGTAGTTTAAAATTCGGGGGGCCCTTAAAAAAGGGCCCCCCACTAGGGGGGGGCTTACTGCACCCTTTTTTGGGACAGTGGGTTTTGCGCGGGGTTTTATGTCATAAAAAGGGGCTGCTACAAACTGGTGAATTCAGGGCTTGTTGGACTCGGTTAAAATTACCAAAATTTAACCGTTTTTAGGCCCCGGGGTTTACACGGCTTATTTTTTTGGGGGTTTGCTTTTGGTTTTGGGGGGGGATTTTGGGTCCGGGAATTTTGCGCCAGCTGCCTTTCTTGGGCGGGGGTGGCGGGGGGGGGCCCCCCTTTAGTTGGGGGCCCCCATAGACACATTTTTCAAGGGCGCTTTCCCTGTAAATAATATGCATGTTACTTACTCCCCCCTCACCCTTTTCGCCGAGCGGGGGGGAGAAACGGGGAATCCAAAAGTTCTCTATGAAAAATTTGGATTACCGTAAAGTTTGGCCCCCGGATTTTTAGCGAAAGCAGGGGGCAGTTTTGGCGCGCAAAACGGGGTGAAATCCGGGGGCCCAAAAAAAAGGGCCGGGGTTTTAATGGCCCCTGGTTTTAAGTGGAAAATTTTCGGTGGGTTTTTGGGCCTTGTGAAGGGGCAGGAAATTTTGGGGAAAAAGGGGAGAGAAGCTGAGCCTCTGGGATACATAGGGGTTTTATGTAGAGGGGGAGCTTAGGGTCTGTGATAATAGGGTTTGGGGGAGAGGAGCTGAGCTTTGTGTAAAAATAGGGTTATATGGGGGTTGGGGGAAAAGGGGCTGAGCCTTTTTGTGATTTTTATAGGATAGAGGGGGAGAAGCTGAAACCCTGTGATATATAGGGTTTTTTAGGGGGGAGGGGAAGGGGGAGCTGGGGCTCTTTTTGATATATTGGATTATATGATTTGAAAGGAGCTGAGGGTCTTTTGATATATAAAGGGGTTTTAGGAAAAAGAGGAGAGGAACTAGGCCTGTGAATATGGGGTTTTATGATAGAGGGGGGAGGAGTTTCCTATGTATATAAAGGGTTTTTTTTGATTAGAGGAAACTGGGGTCTTTTGTTTTATAGGGTTATATGAAAAGGGGGAGGGGAGCTGAGCCTTTGTATATATAGGGTTTTTAAAAATGGGAGGAGGAAAAATGAGCTTTTGTGATATTTTTGGGTTTTTATGATAGAAGGGAGAGAAACTACTTTTGAAATTTTTGGGGGTTTTTATTATAAGGAGAGAAGCTGGGCTCATCCCCAGTGAAGCAGCTCCCCTATTAAAATTTACCCAGGGGTGGGGAACCAAGGGGCTGTGTAAAAATTTGCAGGGCCAGGAGAAAT
>JAODAL010011937.1:0-97686 GCA_025379985.1 Phyllomedusa bahiana
TTAAAAATGGCCTTTATTACCAGCAAGCTTCTTTCACTTATCTAAACTGTATCCACAACACTGCAAACACAAATCCCTTTCCAAACACACAGTAATTGATTACTTATTTAAAAACCCCCTTTCTAAACAATTTTAGAAAACTGAAAAAAACTTGCTGGGAAAAAGGGCAGTTTAATTGGACCCAGTTAAAACGGCACCAAAACTGCGCCGTGTAAAAGCGCCCATGTGACCTACCCTCAGCTGTCAGGCATTACGTGAAGTAGGTTTCTAGCTTCTAGTTTTAAGGGAGGAGCCTTTTAGCCCAAAGTTGTTTACAAAACGGGGCACAGTGAAGGGGAGGTTCTTGAGTCTGCTGGGGACTAAAGGTGCGGGATCTCCTAACATTTAAACCCACGACTACATTCAGATATAATCCACCGTTTGGAAGTATTTGATGTCGACGACTGATTGGTGCTGCTGTATTGGAATGAAACCCCCTCAACAACCCTTTTTTTGTAGGGATCAACAGATCACCAAATAATGGGGGCTCCTGATGTAAATTTAGCCAACCCTCCATGTAAAGCAGCTCACAAGAACGACCTGATGACAAACTAGAGCTGCACAGGATTGTAGGGTACAGACTGCGCCTCATCTAAGCGTGATAAAAAATGAAAGCCCTATCCTGGGGGCCCTAGCTGTATAGCTGCCAAAGGCACCTTGTGGGGTTTTAGTTACAGCGGGCCACTTTAACAGGCATCTACACTGAGAAGAGGTTGGATTGCCAGATGAAGGTTTTAATGCATACAGCTCACCCGCATGTACAAGTGAAGGTGATAAAAATCAAGAGGACATGAGAACATTGCAAGTCACCCATGGTGAGCAGGTGCTGTCAGTTGTGCTTGCATTATAGGAATGGTGAGGATGCGGGTACAAGGTGCAATTAGCCTCTATTCAGTTTACTGCAGGAGTTGGAGAGGAATTGTGCGCTTCAGGTTTTACCATCTGATGCATGTTGACTGATTATCATAAGAACTAGAGATCCAAAAAAAAAAAAAAAAAAAAAAAAAAAAAAAAATTTTTAAAATTATATAAAATTTTTAATATATATATAAAAATTAAAAATATATTATATATATAATATATAAAAACCACAAACACACGATGCTTGCCTAACATATATAGATTTACCTAAGTAGGCAATCACATGACTGATGCACGTCTGTGGTATCAACTAGAGTACCACAAAAAGCAGAAACCTGGTGGAGATCTATGTGGCAAACCCATTTGGATTACAGCTGCTCTTTTTGGAGTGTACGCTTTAATAGCCATACCCAAAAGTGCAATTTAAACCCCCCCGTATCCCTCCAGAAAAAGCAAGCTTGGCTCAAAAAGGACTCGGTTTGCTCTATAGATCTGTAGAGCTGCGTCAGCTAATTTGCAGTATCTGATGGGGTACCATGGATAAAAGGAACCCCCCAAAGGATATATCGCAGTTTTCCAACACTTCATTCACACAGGCTGAACCACTCTTTACAGGTCATCACAGGTTAGCAGGGGCAAGCGAGGCTCAAATCACATTTAAAGGGGATGTAGCACTTCATCAGTTTGGCTGTTTCATTGTATTTTCAGTTTCTCATTCCGGGAAAACCAGGGGCGTTTCTTCCCCTCCCAGCTGGGTGTTTCTTAACTGAAGGGGGATGACATCTCCCCCTTGACTGTTCATGCTCGCTCCCGAGTCAGTGTGCTCCCGCCCTCTGCCTGAGTCCACGTCACTGTCGTTCCTCTCCCTATGCAGTCTTATTTTGTAAGAGCTGTTTGTTTACATACCACAGGCCTGCATTCAGTCTAGACCAGGCGTCCTCAAACTGCGGCCCTCCAGCTGTTGGGAAACTACAACTCCCATCATGCATTTTTATAATCTATAACAGAGGGAATGATGGGAATTGTATTTTACCCAACAGCTGGAGGGCTGCAGTTTGAGGATGCCTGGTCTAGACAGTCTATGAACTCAGAGCACTGATCTCTTCTGCTCTCACAGCTGGAGGTTTGTTACAGTTGAATCCAGTCTTCTATGAATTCATCACAGCAGCACAGATCTGTCTCCTTTCTATGTTTACACGCAGCAGCATTATGGGACCAGGCACAATTCTGCTGTTTTCTGTAGAAGCAGCTGCAGTGTTACTGTGGAGCTGCTGGCTGTGCTGAGTGAAATGCTGCGGGCCCCTTATTCTGAGAGGCAGGAATGCGCGCTCCCGTGAATACGACCGGGGCCAGACAGAATGTAAATTAGTAGAGCTGTCAGCCAATGAAATGAAAGGAGGTGGAATCCAACCAGCACTGGGGAACTGTGTTTACAGAAAACGGAGATAAGGGAGACGGTGAAAACAAGACAGCTATGTAAATTACATCCAATTGCAAAGTTGCTTGTTTTCACTGTCCCCTTATTCTAAAGACCACTTAATGTAATGAAACAACCCCTTTAACCAAATTACAGATGAACACTGTACAACATGTGTCGATCATTTCTACAGTATTCTGCAAGCTGCTTATTGACATATTAGTCTACAGCTGTTCATACCATGATGTATATGTGTGCCAAGAAATACTAGTGTATTTGCTAACAGTAAAAACATGTTTGTATCCATCAGAAAAATTATACCTAGTCAGTAAGACTGCAGGGGGAAGAGCAGGGACACCCACTACAGAGGACGACGCACCATATCACACTCTGCTTTCCCAGGAACAGACAACCTTTTTCTTTAAACTTATAAAATAAAAAAAGAAACCCTCCCCCACATAATATCCAAGACATCCATTACTGCCCTGCATAATGGAGGGGCCAGAACCAGATTCCGCTCAGGGGCAGAGCATTGCATCTGAACACATTGATTACATTTGCAGAGCAGATGGGGCAGGCTGATCTGCGCTTCCAGGTGAAAGCACTGCAGTCTGTCACTAGGACGTACTTCTCCACAATCTGTCACAGAGCGAGCAGAAAAGAGCAGGGACTCCGTGGCCTAATTCCCTCAGAAACTAACTACACTCCTGTATTCCTTTGCATCAGTCAACAAGACTTAAAAGGGTGAAGGGGGGGGGGGGGGGGGGGTTAAGGACAAGTGGCAGCTCTTTTCCAACAGAAGGGTTATAAATAGTCCATTATGGTTGGCCAAGCCACTTCTCCATGTGCTGTGTGTTTCTGCTTCCTACACAGGATGGAACCGTAGGCTGAATTCATGGAAAGCGGACTCTGATGCCACAAGTGTATAGAAAAGGCTGCAAGATGGTGGGGCAGACCCGAAGCCTGCACAAGTGTTGCTTTACCTCCACAATTACCATTTAGAAGTCATCTAGATTTGTGAGCAATGCTACAAATACTTGACTTATTGTGTTACATAAAGGTCCTGTGCTCCAGTCACATCCAAAGAAAAATATTAAAAGGGAATGAGTCATCAAAAAAGGACTTTGTTTAACTCACATTTTTATAAATTTTTGGTTATTTTTTTTATTTTCCATATCACTTGTAATATTTATCGATTCTTACATCCTGCAGTTTTCACTTTGGCCACTAAGCCCAATAATTGTCTGACACTTCCTGTTCTGTAGAGGAAGATTTTCAGTGTCTGCTCATTATCAGTAAAAGCAGGGTCAAACTGAAAGGAGACACCAATGTGTACAGATAACACAGAATCCACGTCACAAAGGAAATTTTCAAAGCTCCCTCTCCCCTCCCTTTTCAAGGATTTCTTCCTAGGTCACTCAGCTAGACTAAGGCTCCTATATGCATGAAGATGCTGTAACGTATCTGACTGCTGTTAAAGTAGTGCAAGCAAGACCTCCGGGGGAGATGGGAGGCTGACCTGGGCCCTATGACAGATGAATGCTGGGAGGCATGTGTAGCTTCGCCCAAATTGGTTTCCTCCAACCTTAATAATAGACTGACCCAACTTTATATTTTGCATCGTTCTTGCTACACTACTCTTAGACTTCGTAAATTTAGGCAGGGATACACGGATGAATGCCCTAAGTGCCATGCGACCTCGGGTACCTTCCTACACCTGATATGGTCATGCCCAAAGGTGTTTGGTTCCTGGATCCAGGTTGTTCAGTTCTTGAATGATAAAATGGGATGTCCGGTCCCCCTCACCCCCACGGTTTGCCTGTTTGGTCCTGAGCCTGACAGCCTGGGTTCACGCTCTTGAAGCTCTTTATTATGCGAGGAAGGCTATTGCGCGGACTTTGTTGGCCTCTAGGCCTCCTTCTGTGTCCGAGTGGATGGGTTTGATTAATGGCATGCTGCCACATCAGAGGTGGCTGCTCAAACACAGGAATAGAGCTGGCAAATTTGAACAGATATGGGGAAGGTGGGTGAGCTCCCCTGGCACGGTTGGTTCCTTGGGGGTTTTGGGGTACGAGACTCCTCCGAGTCCTTAGATTATAGTCACCTCCGGGCGTTACCATGTATATCTATCTCTAGTCAATTCCAAGCAGGGTTGCTGCGTCCGCTGCACCTCGAGATCTATACCTTGTATTATCTGGATTGAAATTAGCTTTGGTGAGCAACTGAGAAAGTAGTAATGTTATATTCACTGATTATTTCGTTTATAGTGTTATCTGTTCCCTGCCTATTGCAGGATATGTACTCATTCTGTACTGATGTTCAGGTACCGCTTAAAATAATTGCATGGGTTATGCTGGAAGCTTTGTAATTACGCAATTATTAGTATGTCACTGTCCTGCGATGGTATTGTGAAGGTGGCTGCGACCCAAGCTTGTCATGTACACATTTCTGTACCTGCATTTGATCCTTCAAATAAAGTTTAATTTGTTAATCAAAAAAAAAAGTAGTGCAAGCAAGAATGTCTTCCCCACAATCATATATAGACGGCCAAATTGAGAAATCTACAATCAGGAAATAAAAACGGCTGAGAGGAAAATATGGATCAGGGGCTTGATTTAAGAAGTAAAAAAAAAAAAAATAAAAAAAAAAAAATATTGGCGACAGATTCCCTTTAAGACCCTTCTATTACAAGAGGTCACTTTGAACCCTCTACTGTTGCCTCCTGCAGGTTTGAGTGGGTAGTACCTGCCCTCTAGCAGTGTTTTGTGGAAGAGGTGAAGGAATAACGCAAAGACAATAAAACCAGTGCAGTATACCAAACTGTCCACCCCAGGATGCCACAAACCTGATCCGCTGACTGCAGCCTCAGGTGCCGTGAAGAGAAGATTCTGCTTGGTCTCCAATGTCCCTGATAGAATCCCAGCACTTGTCCTACTTTACTGGCCCAAACATTTGCCCTATTTTTGGAAAATTACATCTATTCCAGCTTGCCCAGTTAGATATTAATACCAGTGGTGTCCCGGATATTAGGAGCCTCAAGGTGTTTGGTTTCTCCTCATCCTCTGGTACATTACATCCACTTCTCATGAATACGTAGTTTTGTAGCAGTCGACTGAACCAGGGGGTTAAAGATTAAAAACCAGCAAGTCACTGGGGACAGAGAAACGCAAAAAAAACTGCTCCCCAGGCCCAAATGTGCGGAGTTCAGACCATGCATTCTCCTCAGCATCACAGATTAGCGTCCTCATGTCCCTGGACACTTGTCCCAAGTAGCAAAAGAAAATGGGAGGAGTTTTAAAAAAAAAAAAAAAAAAAAAAACACCCCAGCACAACCATGTGTGAACCCAGCCTTATGACAGTCTGATAAGCCGGGTTCTGGGATCGATCAGATGATCTGGTACAATCAGACTTCTCTGTACGGGATTGTTGCATGCAGGTGTAACCGTGCTGGCACATGGCCATTAGATCAGACCCAACCCCATGTGATGATCCAGGATCAGTTGTGTGTGTGGAAGTGGATCAGATTGATCTAGTCTGTGGGTGGATACACGGGATAAGACAAGCTACAGGTCCTACTGCCCCAATACAGGGCAAGTTGTGAAACCTTAGGCTTACCCTATTCCTTTTTATATGGAGCTCCTTGCTGCTCACTGCTCTATTGTCACCCAGCATGCAGTAAGTCTATTCTATAGACAACCTATGGATCCCTACTCTGAAAGACCAATTTAGAGAGGGACGATTGGAGCTTCCCTGAATGGGGATTATGCAACTCTGGAGTACAACAAAGTCAAGTAAGCATGTGATCTGTGGACCCACACTAGCACCACAGACCATGCTCACCTCATTCTAGACTAGCTGGGGGGAACATTTCAAGAAACACCAACCTGGTGGGGCTCTCATACAATGGGGTCACAAGTATAGAGAGAATGGTTTAACTGGTGGGAGGGGGAGCAAACCCAAAAAAAAAAAAAAAAAAAAAGAAACCCAAAAAGAGGAACGGGTGGTTTTAAAAAATTGGTAAAAAAAAAAGGTGCTGGAGAAGGATTTTAACCCCATAACACCCAGACCTGAAAAGTAGTTAATGACCAGAGCTTTTTTTTTAGTTTTTGCCTCCTTTCGTTTCAACAGTTGTAACCTTTTACTTTTTTCAATGACGCCTCGTTTTATTAGAGACATGTTGTACTTTATGGGGGAATAGTTTAAGTTCACTTATAAATAATTGCAGACTTTTTTTAATTTAAAAAAAGTTTAGTTTTTTTTTTACAGCGACGGCAAAAGACGTCGCTGTAGACGAACGACCCGCACCAGCCGACGTCAAAAGTAGGTGGGTGGTCGTTAAGGGGTTAAGAACCATTCTTGTGACTGGGCAGCACACCGATGCAGTGCTTAGGGGTTGTTCACACGGCGTCTTTGGATCCTAAAATCGCATTCCAAAGACGCACTGGCGATCAGATCCTAAACGGAGCCAACACACAGCTGTGCGATGGATGCGGCAGGATCGCAGCCTTTAGTTTTAAATTGGGTGCCTGCTGTGTCTTTCAGACCAAGAATTGACAGGTCATTTCTGGACACGGATCCGAAAAGACACAGCGAGACATGCATCGATCACTCATGTGGACGCCGATATGCGTTTCAAAGTAAAAGCAATGTAAATCACATTGCTATTTATTAAATGCGTTTGGGTCCGACAGATCCAAACATGCATCTAAAAAAACTTACGTTCACACGGACTCGACACGCCGTGTGAACATACCCTTACATTGCAAGTAATCTGACAAACGCACTAGCTGTTCCTTAGGAAGCAATTGCACTCATCAATCTGGTAGTCTGCCATTATAGTCCACCCATGCCAAGGGAAACAAAGGCAAGAGCAAAATCATTGGATTACAGAACAATGAGAGAAGTACAATACATCGTCTGGTCAGATGAAGGCACACGGCTGTAATATGCTGATGGGGGTCAGAACGTGGAGCAGGAGCACTAAGCAATAAACCCATCACATAGGAACAAGTCAGGCTGGTGGTAGACTAGTGCCTCTCACACTGGGACGTCCAATACCTGGGAATGGATGTTTGGACAGAAGGTCATCTAGAGATTGTGGTGGACCAACTCCATACCTTCAGGCAGGAAGGTAACTTGTGGCAACAGCAAGAATCTACCCTGTTTACATGGGCCAACAGTGCTTAAAAAGATTCACTTAGCGGGGAGGAGGGACAAGACTGTCACAATTAACTGCGGTAGTTTAACGGGGTTGTCTCACTACATTGATTCATCTCACCTCAGTCCTGTTTTCTTGAATTTAGGGGCGTGTTAAATGGCTTCTACTAGGCTGCAGTAGAAGCCAGTTCTGTAGCTATAGCAACCAGTGCTGACAGCCGATCAGGAGAGATCAAACAGGTCTGTAGCTATCGCGACCTGATGCAGCCCATACAAGAGGGGCTATCTAGAAATAGGTAGGACACTTTAGACATACTACGAAGTGACTTGTTTTTGCAAAATCTTTAAAAGCAATCCTTGTAGTGAACACCTGTAAGGCCAAAGGAGGTCCCACACTACTATGTGGGTGTCTAATAAAGGGATCCTCACTACAAAGCTTACACAATCCAATATAAACAGCACACTACTAGCACAAAAAAAAGTTTTGGGAACAGCATTTCTGCTACTTTGGGGACCTCAAACATGTCATGTATTCAGTGTACATTTTTGGTCAAAACTGTATAGGCGACCAGCGTGCACCTATGCTCATTTTTTCGGAGGAACTTTTTGAATGTGCAGACCCGGCATTTTTCTCACTTCGCTTTCAACATGTAGGGAGAGGTAAATGACGACTTTCCAAATCTATTAGTCTTGATTTTACCTGGTCATGAGAAGCAATTTTATCTGCACACAGGTTTCTCTGGTCGATAATCCTCCTGCTAGGTCTAATCCGGATGGAAGTGATGTCACCATGGACAGATCTCTCTCCTAGCAGACTAACAAGATTAGCTTTTGTTTACAGATAAGCAATTGATTTCACTCCTCAGAGCACTTATGGCTGTGCTGACTGAAGATTAAATCTCCTGCACTTAAGTCTGTAGTGTCTCAGCCGGTTACAGAGAAGCTAAAATATGCCCATCACTGCTATAGAACCACCCGCAGCCTGAAAAGAGGATGAAAAGCTGCTTGCGACTCAGATAAACCGTATTGTGAGAAAACCTCTTTAAGTGTAAACAGACATTAAAGTAGAGTAAGGGTATGTTCACACGATGTATTGCAGCGCGTACTGTATACACCGCAATACATCGTGTTTTTCGGGAGCTCGCGCTGAACTCCCGCGGTGCATGGGGGCCGGCAGCCCGCGGGCCCCATTGTCATGCATTACTCATTGACATGTTACGTGCATACAATTGTATTGTACGTGCAAGGGAAACGAGGTGTAATCCATAGTTCTCTATGAAAGCTATGGATTACCGCAATTATGGGCGCATTTCCCCACATATTAGGCTATGTTCACACGGCTGATTCACGTCGTAATTGCAGCGTGTGTACGGGGCGGGGGCGGGAGGTGGGGGGGCTGGTAGCGTGCATCTCGCCGGGATAATGTGCATGTCACTTCTCCCTGCATTTCGCGAGCGGGGAGAGGAGACGGAATCCATAGTTCTCTATGAGAACCGTGGATTACCGTAATGACAGGGACAGATTCCAGCCGTATTTGCGCGCAATACGGACTGAAATCCGTCCCAAAGTCAGCTGTGAACATAGCCTTAAGCGCAGTACGCCACAAAATGCGCGCCAAAATAAGCCGTGTGAACATTCCCTAAGACTTCTATGTTTTCCAGTTACAAAGGGAATCTATCCAGCAATAGCTAGATTGCCATTTCACCAGCAAACTTGCCAAGCCATCAGTGGACATTTTTGCCTACCGTCTCATGGGAACCCATCCTTAGGTGGACTGGTATTTCAGGAGCTGTGTTTAAGGAGAAAAGGCATTAATATCTTGGTAAAAAGGTAAAAAAGAAAAAAGGGCTGTATTCAATAGCATTGAAGTAACCAAAATAAGTCTCCTGAAACATTAAGTCCTCTACAGACATCAGGTTTGGCAAAGCAAGTAGTTTCAATGTTCTGCATTAAGCTGTCTACCACACTTGCTTCCAGCTAAATTGCACAATTCAGCCAGGAGATTCCACAAGGATATTTTAGGAATTTTATTTTATTACACTGCAATACATGGAAGCCAATAAATGCCTAGCGGAAGGGTAAAACCATGGAGAATGTTGGAAGACCAAGCAGAGAAGCCAAGACCTTTTAGAGTCAACTTTTACTCCTTTAGCTGAGTGATAGGGGGCCCTTTATCACATGCTGGAAGACAAACCTAGGTTTTAGGACCACAATGAGTACAAGTTTATATATCATGTTAGAACTTCGTATCCAAAAGCCTCATTGTTAACAGGAAAAGGCAAGAAGCACAGATTCCGTCCGAAAACCGGACGGAAGAAGGTGCCTGCTCAATGTTTTGCCGCCGGGCGGAACACCCATACAGTGGGGACTGCTGCACGGGTTTTCCATAGAGCACCATTGTGCTCATTTTTTGGCCGGTTTTTCAGGCGGTCTGAAAAACCGCAAACCGGCCGAAAACCCTTGCCGTGGGGACATGCCCTAAAGCTCTTAGATGGTTAGGGAACAAAACCACACAACACTTCATTTTCCCAATACTTCATACTTTGCCCCCTTGTTGTGGAGGCTGTAGGCACATCTTAGGCCATCTTTAATATAATGCACAGAACACTGGCGCATTAGATGTGTAGGCCAACACAAGTATAACCAAAAGGGTAACAATTCAAATATGGAACACCTTACCAATACCAAACCATCAATGCAAATCTCTAAACACACGTATGATAAATATAGCATGTCTTAAGATACTGTTCACATCAGTTCAGTCCATGATAGAGAGGAAGTATAAGAGTGTCGGATAATAATGGCAAATGTATTCCTTTTAAAAGAATAGCTTCTAGAGATAACCAGCGTGCCAATAGATCCACAAAATGCACCACAAAACACAGAAACAAGGCCATACTCGCAGCTCAAAGGCTGGACTGAAAACTGAACCCAGTAAAGAGGCAACACTGGCCCCTATGCTACTTGGGAAAGATAAACAGGTGCAGCTGATTGCTGAGCAGTAGCTCACATACCCCCACCACTAGGGGAACAATTAGACTGCACATTAAACTGATACCTGTTCACACAGTATAATACATGGGGAGACTGCACAAATGCAAAAAATACCAGTAAGACAACCACTCACACATCTTCAATATATGAACAGGGTGGTTGCTGGTATTATAATTGCATATAGATAAGGCGATACAAAAGGGTGCCATTAATGCAGATACGTGTGGTATACCATGCTGGCTTACAATATCCCCATGTATTATACTGTGGCTTTTCTGCATACTCCTGTGAACAGGCATCAATTTAATGCGCAGTCTAATTGTTCCCCTAGTGGTGGGGGTATGTGAGCTACTGCTCAGCAATCAGCTGCACCTGTTTATCTTTCCCAAGTAGCATAGGGGCCAGAGTTGCCTCTTTACTGGGTTCAGTTTTCAGTCGAGCCTTTGAGCTGTGAGTATGGCCTGGATTCTGTGTTTTGAGTAATTATGTCCCATTTTTTCTGTGTTTTCTCCAAAAATGCACCACACCACACAGGAGATATCAATGAATGCCCCGGCTGGTGGTGTTCTACGGGATACTAGTGTAGCACCAATTAAACCTAAAGAAGCTTAAAAATGCTACATGCTAAAAGGAATACAATTATCATCCAATACAGACATGTGTATTGTAGTGGGTTTAGAGATTTGCATTGATGGTTTGGTGTTGGCAAGGTGTTCCATATTTGAATTGTTACCTTTTGCGCTGGCACACATCTAATGCACTGGTGTTCTTTATATTATATTTAGCCATTATTTTAGGACTATGCAGAAAGTCCTGATAGACTTAGCTGCTTCGCTTTGGTGGAAATTTTGATCAGGCGCTGGTGTTATTTGATTTGCAAATCTATAAAAACAGGTTTATGCAGTATAAAATCAATAGGATCTTCAATGTCTGATACATTCATGTCCCAACCATCTCTTAAAAGGCCCTTCCCATGATCACATCTCCCCAGGTGCAGTGGGCAGAAGTGGCAGGATAAAGGAAAAAAAAAAAATCGCATAGAACAGATCCTTTGCTTTAAATTATGGCCACCTCTGCGGTTCCAGATCAGACAGATAGTCAATCATGGATGAGATGCGAATACTAAAAGGGGTTTTGCCACAAAATGGACATGGGAAGTTTGTAACTTAAACATTTTCACCATTCATCATGAAAAATTCTGCACCGTTTTGGTTTTAGCTGCTCCTTTTGTTTACAGCTAGTCTCCAGGGGATACGACCAGGGCTGTGAGCTCCTCAATGCTGGTCAGACATGACCTCTCCCCTCAGGCAGCTACTAAGTGTTCAAACCCCGGGTGCTGTCATTCTACTCCTGTCCGCTGTACTCCTTAGTAATTAGTCAAACAGTGCAAATAAAAAAAATAAAACCTCAATGAGGTTTGTGCATTGATAAAGAGAAAAATCCACAGGTTTGGTTCCTGCAGTGATTTGAACCGAGGTCCCTTGTAGCTCAGAGGTAAAACTTTTGCCTCCAGGCACAATGTAGCTACTTACAGTTCTAAACATAGACTGTTCTCTGAGGAAAGGCCTAGTGATGTCATCCTGCTTGGTCACATGATATGCAATTCAAACAAATCACACACGACCCCTTCTGAGCACACAGAGCTGGATGCAGGAGGTATCAAAAAAAACGTTATACTGCCTATTGGGTGGCAGGAGTCGGAGTCGTCATAAAATGGACCGACTCCCAAAATATAAGTTGGTCCAGTTAGTTCCATGCAGTGTATAAAGAGCAAGAGGAATTGGGTCCTGCCGGTGCTGCTGCTCCCATATCTTCAGCCTCATCACATGAGGAGTGTAACTGATGACATGGAGCAGGCAAAGCGCTGCCCCAGGGGAAAAGATTCTGCCTCCAGGGCAAACAGATTTCAGCAAAAATTTTCACCTGTTTTCAAAGAAGTAGAAGAGTTTAACCACTCATCAAAACTGACTGTGGCTGAGGCAATTCCTTTATACCCTGACATTGTTAGAGATGTTACCCCTGTGTTCACCGCTTTGCCCCCAACCCAAGTTAGTGTAGAGAGGCCGTTCTCTGATCTCATTATTTCCAGGATAGATGTGAGGTCATGTATGCAGGATCTGATGGAGGCAATACTATTTCTCAGAACAAATTCAGAGACTTCACAAATGTTCCTGCAATGTTTTGCAGATTTACATTTTTGTTGTGTCCTAAAGTAATATCCAATAAATATATTTTACACTGACAAGCAAAAGGGTAACAATGTTTTGAACTTGTGACTTTCAGGTTCCATATCTCACCATCCACTACAGCTTTGTACATGAGGCTACTGTAATTGTATATACAGTCATCTGACCCATATTATACAAAAATTTGACTTGCAAGTATTTAGCATCTGCTTAGTTACAATTTTGCTCCTTTAAAATCAAAGTGTTCATTTTCATTATTTTGTTAGTAGTTGGGAAATCCACCTTTGGTTTTCAATACTGGCTGAATCCTTCTGGGCTCTGGATCAGATTCAATCACATCTTGACCAAAATCTGATCCCAGGTCTCTCCTACCCATTCCCAATGTTGGTGCAGACTGGACTTGGATACAAATACAGCTTTTTCTTTAACTCTACCCACAAGTGTTCAAAAGATCAAAACATTGTTACCCTTTTGCTTGTATCTGTTCTACCTAAATAGCTTGATTATTGTATCACAAGGTGATAAACAGCCTGAAGTTACCATCTTACTACAGTAAAGTTATCACTTAAAGATGCGCAATGTATGAGGGAGTCAGAAGTCGGAGATTTGGGAAATTGAGGAGTCGGGGCTTTGGCTTGGCAACGCCACAGCCCTGCTTAATGTAGTTTGTGCCAGAATTCGGTACAATTTCTGGGGACTGGAATTACATACTATTAATCGCTACTCCCCTTCTCAAATATTGTGCAAAAAAAAAAAAAAAGTGTCTACAAAACATATGGTGCATGGCAGGTACTTTAGGTTGTGGGACACTGCTCTGTGGCCAGCACCAAAACTAATGTGTATACAAAGTAGAAAACCCAGCATTCAAGCAATTTCAAATAAAGACCACAGATCTACGGATGCATTTCACCCGGTTTAGAGCCTCTGCACCATTAGGACAACAAAATGTCCTGGAAAACCCCCTTTAAGTTAGGACGCTCAACTTAAAAGGGGATGTGTCGCTTCATCAGTTCCTCTGTTACATTGTACTCAGCTTCTCAGCTCTTCAAACCCCGGGGCCCCTTTCTTAACTGAAGGGGGATGACATCATGCCCCCCCCCTTTCACTGTTTATGCCTGATCCCAAATCAGTGTGTTTGAGATCAGTGGGAGAGGATAGCACACCTGCTCCCCCCCCCCCCCCCCCCTGTCTAGTCCCATGTCAGTCTTCCTCTCCCTATGCAGTCTTATTTTGTAAGGTGATTTTACAAAAGCAAAACCCTGAAATTCAGTTTTTCTATAAACTTAGAGCACTGATCTCTTCTCACAGCTGGGGGTTTTTTACATTTTGATTTCAGTCAAATAATTCCCCAAAAGGAGACAGACTGTCTCCTCTGGTTTTTTAACGAAAGCAGCATTAGGAAACCGAGCCCCAATTTCCCTGCT
The DNA here is from genome assembly GCA_025379985.1 of Phyllomedusa bahiana. Taxonomy (NCBI): domain Eukaryota; kingdom Metazoa; phylum Chordata; class Amphibia; order Anura; family Hylidae; genus Phyllomedusa; species Phyllomedusa bahiana. Next base: position 14,079 of record JAODAL010011937.1, read on the forward strand.
TTTTTTTGATTGTAAAAGCGGGTTTGCATCCCTCTTTTTTCTGCGGGGTGTCAGAGTGAAATTGTTGCCAGACCCTTATTCTGATGAAGGCGGGATTGCTCTTCCCCATGAAAACGATGGGGGCCCAGACAGAATGAAAAATTAGTAGACCCGTCAGCCAATGAAATGGAATGGGGACCAGCTTTGGGGAAGTTTTTTACGGGAAAAAGATAAGGGGACACTGAAAACAAGACAGCTTCGCAAATGAATACAATTGAAAAGGGTTGCTTGTTTTCACTGCCCCTTATGGGGAACCTTTAATGTTAAAAAACCCTTTTTAAATATTAAAACTTAGTTATGGATACCATTAAAAGTGAACTGCTTTTAAAAAACCAGGCAGAGACCCCTTTTTTACTCTATTTCCCCTGTATCCCATGTGGGGTTCATGATCACATGGTCCCCCAGGGATGTTTTGGTCATCCTCAGGGGATGTGTTTTGAAGCCGGGGCTCAGTCAGAAACACTCCCTTTAGGGGGCTTGCCCGGCTGAGAAAGATCTGGCTGCTTCTAGTGCCCTCCGTAAACTATAAAACAGGGGTTGCTCGGGAATGTAATCTTTCCCAATTTGGAAGCTGGAGGGGGGGGTGTTATAAAATTACATAAAAAACTGTGTACCATTTTAAATCATTGCTAGATCTAGTTGCCTTATTGACTTACCTTTTTCTGATGGGGAAGACTGTCAAAGACTTGAAATTTGATTGCTTGAATGTGCATTGGGTCCTTTTAAAAATTATCCGCACAGTCAGAAAAGTCCCCTTTTACTGCTCTTTATTAGTATTGGTGCTGGGCAAAGCATTATGAGACCTGCCCTACTTCACTGTGTGCGGGAAATATCCCACATCCCCTACAGCGGGCCCCACATTTTCCCCCATGATCAAAAACCAAAAGGGCTGTGGGGAATGCGACATCACCCACCTTTTTTTTTTGATCCCAGATACCATCCAGTTACGGGAAAGTGGGTGTTTCCAAATTTCCCCACAGCAATTTCAAAATTACGTGAGGGGATACCCAAATTTTACTCTGTGGGAAAATGTAAGCACAGGGAAAATTATACAACCCAAAGGGTTCATATTTTTACTTTTAATTACAGATAAATAGCTAAAAAAAAAGGGTCTATCATGTTAAAAAACGTTTGGCGACTGTACTACACAGCCTGCTGCAGGAAAACCAGGGCAAAAATTTTTGGGCAGAGATCAGGGGCATGGGGTTGTACATGTTGAGGAAAAAATTTAGCCGTGCGAAAAGGAATGGGGGGGGTTTGGGTGCAGCAAAAGCCCCTATTTTTTAAAGTGCAATAATTAAAGGCAATTGTAGGAAATACTGCAGGAAAAACAGGGTTTACTCCCCAAAAACCAGGAATTTTTCCCCAAAACTTTTGGATAGTTGAAGGGCCAAAAAGAAAAGAAACACATAAAGGTAGTAAAATACTTTCCCTTTTCCCGGGTTAAAATTTTATTTGGGGGTTCTAAAAAAAACAAAAATGTTTATTTTTCAACATGAAGGGGAAGAAAATTTAAAGATTTAAAATTCTTTCCCTTTTAAATTTTTCCCCTGGTCGAAAAAAATCTCTTATCTGCACTGAGTAAAACACAAAAGTTTCTAGGTTACTGTCCATATCAACCTTTCCCAAATTTGGGAAGTACATAACATGATCACAGGGACCCAAAGTTTTTTTCCTTTAAATAGCATTTAAACTGAAAAAAAAGGCTTTGGGAGGGTCCGAACCGCAGCAATTTCTACAGCAGCAGTGCTGAAGTGGAGAGAGTGTGGTGCGTTCAAAATGCTCGTTTGTCTTTCAAGGCCTGATGAAGAGTTCTTGCCTTCTGGATGCTCTCGTTCTGTCATGGTGAACGTTCATCATTCAAGTGACAGGTTTAAACCCCAATTTGCAGGCCCACGGCCCCATGCACATCCCCACACTTAAATTTCTTTTCAAATATAGATTCCCCCCTCCCCTCCACAAACCCTTTTAAGGTGTTTTCTCAAAATGCTGTTTCAGACTTGCACTTCCTCATCATGCTTGTGGGTGGTTCTGTAGCAGTGACTAGCATATCAGGTCTACTATTTTTAGCTGAGCCAGTTGCAGGAGATCTAATCAGTAGAAAATGGCTACAGACTTCCTAGCAGTAAAAACAAGTGCTTGTCAAAGGTAATCCATCTAAGAGTCACCACTTAGCTGCAGTTGTCCCGGGCCATTGCCTGACAACCATTTTTCAGAAGTAAATGCTCCAGACAGCGATGTCAGGCAACGGCAAGCAAATTTTGGCTATTAATCTCCCTTGGAAAGGGCCCAGAAGACCAGGGAGGGTGGAAAAGGGAAGCAATTTTTCCTTTAATCACAGCAGGGGACCCTTTAAATGAGCAAAATTATATTAGACTGGGGATGCTTTCACTATGTGCGGTTTTGTCATTTTTGGTACAGTTCTGTTACAGTAGTGCACAGTCATAAGACTACCTCAACAGTAAGCTCCTTTCAAGTTCTTAAATTGTTTAGGAAGGTGTTGTAAGTATGCAAGCAATTCTTGGGTTTTAAAATTTAAAACGGATAGCTTACCAACACCCGTTAGGCTAGGGTTCACACAAATTAAAAATTTTGGGGTTTTTAATTACCCCCGCAAATTTCCCGTGTGGGCCGGGGGGCCCGCACCTTGGGCCCGGCCCCTAGACATTCATTCCCCGGGCGTATACCCCCGCTGGTAAATTTACATGTCAATTTTCTCCCCCCCCCGGCCCTATTCGCCGACAGGGGGAAAGGGGGAAAGAATCCAAGGTTTTCTTGAAACGGGGGAATTTTTGTAGTTTCTGGGGCAAATTTAGCCCTTTAAATTTTTCCCCTCCCCGGGGGCCCAATTACAGACCCGAAATAAGTCCGGAATTTTAAACCGGTGAAAATGGCCTTTAAAGAACACTTCAGGGTTTTTCACATCTGAGGGGGGCCCCAAATTTTAAAATTTTTGAAAGGCTTGTTTTACAAAAGACCCCACCTTTTGGCCAGGGGGGTCCCCCTCCCCCCCCCCACCCCCCTCCCCAGGGGGCCCGGGTTTTTTCAAGACCAAATTTTTTTTATGGCCCCCGTGGGGGGGTTTATGTTTGAAATTCACACACAAAAAACCCCCCAATAAAATGCATTCATGCCCTTTTTGGGGGTATTTTAAATTTTTTGGGGAACCCCTTTTTAATTAAAAACCCGGGCCCCCCCAAAAAAGGACAAAAACCTTGGGGCAAATTATACATTATTAATATGAATTTTACCAGGTCCCCCTTGTTAGACCAAATCCCCCCTTTTAGTTTTGGGCCCCTGTTTTAAAAAAAAAAAAAAAAAAAAGAAAATTCCCCACCTTTCCCGTCCCTTTTTAAAAGGTCAAGGGGCCCCCCGGCTGGGGGTGTGACCACACCCCGCTTCCCTCCCACTCACTGCAGGGGGACCCCGGGGGACCCCCGGCCGGGGGGTAGGAGTGCCCCCCCACCCTACAGGGGGGGTAGGGAAAACCCCCCGGTTTTCCCCGTTCCACCCCGCTTTTCATAGCAAGCAGGTGGTTTTAAACCCCCGCCCCCGGGCCAGGGGCCCCCCGCTGGACCCGCATGGGCCCCGGGGTGCAAAAAAAAGGAATTTTTTGGGAAACCCCCCCCGGTTACTATGTTTGCGGGGCCCTTTTAAATTTTACGGGAAATATATATCAAACCCAATTTTTTTCTCAAAATTACAGCTCGGTGGGTTTCCCGAAACTCCAAAAATTAACCCGGGTTAGATTTAAAAGGGAATCCCCCGGGATACCGTTTAAAGTGGGCGAAAGGGGTTTTCTTCCCCCTTTTTAATTAAAAGCCCCCCGGGGGGTGAAGCATGTGACGTCCACCTGCCGCCCTCCCAGGGGTCCATCGCGGCGGGGCGCCAGCCGGGAGCCCCAGCGCACAGGGGGGCCGGTGAGAGCGTGCCCCCCTCGACCCGAAGGGGGAGGATCAGGACAGAAACATCGCCCGCCTCCTCCCTGCATGTGCAGCTCAGCGGCGGCTGTAAAAAAACAGTCGAGCAATTTCAGGGGCCTCCTTCTGGCAGCGGGGCGCCGCCGCCCCCCCGGGTGAGCGGAAGCCTGGCGCCCCTGGCGACCCGCACCCCCTGCCCCCCCCCTGGGGAACGGCCCTGAACAAAACACAAGCGCCCAAATAGTTTGGGGAACTTCCCCGCACACCCGACCATGTGTCGCGGCACACTGGTTGAAAATCACTGATTTAGAGGTATAGTATGGGGTAACCAGCATTTTATAACTGCAGTAATATTGATCAGCTCTGTGGGTCAGAATTATACATGCACATAATATGTAATCAGCTCAGTCATTCGTAATAGACACTGCCCCCCTGTAGTGGCCAGGCTAGTTTGAAAGGGATCGGGAAAGGTGAGGAAATTTCTTCTTCCCTCTATTTTTAAAGGTCCCGCGGCGCTGGGGGTGTGACCACACTGCTTCCTCACACTCCCTGCATCGCTGATCGTTGGAGATACGGCGCTCAGTGAGTGCCTCATCTACAGCGATAGGGAAAGCAGGTACAGTAATAAACCACCCCTGCTTTCTCTATAGCGAAGCAGCTGGATTACAACAGCTGCGCAGAGCAGATGCCAACCGCCTGGACTAAAGTCATAGGGCAGTTGGCATCAGATGTAGCTGGGACCCCTGGTCTACGGTATGTCTGCTGGGCTATTGTTTTCACAGAAATGTATATCACAGCATTATGGTTTCCTCAAAATTCCTAACAACTTGCGATGAAGGTTCCAGAGGCATCCACAAATGTGAACCAGGCCTTAGATAAAACAGGATATACTGTATATCCTTAAAGTGAGTTTTCTCTTCACTGGCTTTCACAGACTTGAGTGGTTCCCGTCTCTTACAACTTCAAATCCAGGGCTGTGTCTCCTAGTAAGCGGGTCTTCCCTCACTGAAGACTGGTCACATTATTCTATGTGAGCAGTGAATGGAGAGGATGTCACAGCTCTACAGACCTCCTGCAATGGTTAGTTCTCATGTCTGCAGAGAGCTGTCCGCTTCCTCCCAGGCTGCACAAGCTCCCTGTAATAAGAAAACCTGCATTGTTATAAAACAGATATATTATATATATATATTTTCTCTAATACAGCCTGAACTGATGAAACATATGTGAGAAAGGCACTCTGCTTTCCCCTCTGTCGTCATAAGGCAGGAGGTAGAGGGGGGAGCAGAGTGCCTTTCTCACATTTGTTTCATCAGTTCAGGCTGTATAATAATCTCTCTCTATCTATATATCTCTATCCATATCTGTTTATAACAATGCAGGTTTTCTTGTTACAAGGAGCTTGTGCAGCCTGGGAGGAAGCGGACAGCTCTGCAGACATGAGAACTAACAATTGCAGGAGGTCTGTAGAGCTGCGACATCCTCTCCCTTCACTGCTCACACAGAATGTGAACAGCCTTCATATAAGGCTGTGTTATATGGAGGAGGGGAGTGACTGGCAGCTACAGACCCCATAGTAGCCCAGATCCTTCACATAGGGCTGGGAGAGGAGCATAGAGAGCCTTTATTATACACACAGTCAGCATAGAAAGCTGAGGCAACAAGTTTCACTTTCATTTTACACAGCTCAGAAGGGACTAAGCACAGAGTACAGACATCCTATCACAGCGCAGAGGGTGTATCCCATCCAGGGGCGTGTCCCAACAGGGCTGAATGAAATATCTGGCAGCCACTCACAGAAAACAGGGTTTGACCCAACCACTTGCTGCAGAAATAGCTCTAGACACAGATTAGCTCATATCTGCTACACAAAGTGATTTAGGTCATACAAACTAAATTGCAGAAGTGCTTATTTTCACTCTCCCCATCACTACAGATATGATCTTTGTAGCAAGAAAACCCCTTTGACAATTGTGTCATCTCTGGAAGGCAAATAAAACTAGTTAAACAGAAGTTCCACACTGATTGCACTCACATACCATATTACTTTACCCCTGGTTGAGAAACGTATCTGTGCAGAAGATTTGCATGTCACCCTGTCTAATGGTGGAATACTACATCTATGTATCTCAGGTTGCTGAACATACAGCAGCCAGAACGAAAGCTTCTTTCCTAAAAGGATCTAGTCTGAAGAGCAGGAGCCTGCCCTATTTAACTGATCACCAAATTAGACTGGAAACAATCTAATCAGGGCAAGAGAAGAAGAAAAAAAAAAAAAAAACAACTGTGTATGCACATGTTGCAGCTATGCAAGGCTATGTCTCCACTGCACAGGATAACCATTGTACTTTGGTGCTTTTCTTTTAATTTTTTTTTTTTTTTTTAAAGAGCTGAAGATACAATCGTTCGTGCAGCCTCATAGGTGGCAATAGAAAAGACGAGCTGTAGTCTCCCCAGCTAGTCTTTCGGCACCGGCGTATTATACAACATGTTGTATAACAATACGCCGGCGCTTTTAGTTTTCTTGGTGTCTTCCCATACAATACAATTGTATGGGTGATGGCCCCAAAAAAAAAAAAACCTCACCAAAACCATTCTGTAGGGACTACAGAATGTTTACCATTAAAGGGGTTGTCTCACTACAAAGTTACTTTCAAAATGTGGAACCTAATGAAGACTTTCCAAATCAATTGCGTTCATCTTTTTTTTTGAGGAGCAACAAATTATTTTTTTTCTTCTGGGGGTTTCTATTTCCCCAATGACTGCCCGTTACCCCTTTCTCCCCCTGCTTTTTTCTTATGCAGGGAGTGCATCAACAACAGTGAATCCTTGGGGTGTTTTTTTCCTTTCAACAAAAGACAGTTATTGCTCTTTTACTTTGTCAAACTTCTCCAACCTCAAAAAGGGAAATTTTTTTTAACAAATCAGACAAAACAAGGAAACAGGGAGTCATATGCAAATTTACAGACAGCTTGCCAGGAATGACGAGCAAATTATTTAATTTATGCATCCGTTTTAAACAATCCCTTTAAAAATTTAACGGACCCTTTTGTTCAGTTGTTTTTCCCAGCATTTTAGAAAAAAAAAAACCCGATTAAAAAGCCCGAAAATGTCGCGGGGAGACACCTTGTTCAAGTGGTTCCAATTAGGGGGGAAAAAAGTTCACACAGGTTCCATACTGTTTTTGGGATCCGCAAAGGTATTCAAAAGCACTGCTTCACACATCCAACCCAAATTCTGGGGTTTTTGGGTGCGTTCTTCACAGCAAAATTCCCCCTATAGTTTTAATAGGGCTCTGCGGTAAAAAAACCAAGAATTGACAGTCATTCTTTGAAACATCTAAAAGTTGCTCAAAAGACGCTTGGGAAAAATTACTGGTCAAATGCCGAACGTTTTTTAAACTTTGAATGTAAAACACTGCACATTGTTAGACGAGTATTTGGGTCCGAAACACGCATCTAAGAAACACTGTGTGAACATCCCCTAAAATGCCACCTAATTAGCAAGTCATTAGCAAACACTGCTCAGCTGAAATCACCTCAGGTGCCGAATTCACTGAAATATTAACTCAAACAGACACAGGGGTGAAACGCTCTGTCAGCACCTCGACACCAATCATCCACATGCGTCAGTAAAAAAAAAAAAAAAAAATAATCAAGGCCCAAAGGGGCCCCTGAACCAGAAAACGTTCTGTTTTGGGCAAAATGCAGGAGGACAGAAACAAGAGGTAAAACCACATCTGATCACCAGTCAAGTTCAAGGATTCAAACACCCAAAAATTTTAGAAATTCTCTTCAGTGTAAAACACCATAAATGCAGGAGGTCACAAAAAGGGGGCATTTCATAAACCCTTTTCAAATGAAAAAAAAAAACGATCACAATCCCGACTCACTGTGTGCATTACTGATCAAGTAACCTCTTCTATTTGACTCCAACAAAAAAGCGAATGCGCCGAAGTACACATATATGATTTTTAAAATTAAAACCTTCATTTTTATTAAAAGGGGTTTGGCCCTGTTCAACGGCTTTTAAAAAGGGAGTATTTTATCCGTAATTACGCGCCAAAAGCGTGAATTACGGCGGAAAACGTCCCATCATTACGGAATCCACGTTCTCAAAGAACTATGGTTTTCCCTCCCCTCCCGCCCAAATACGACACACGGGGGGGTAAGTGACAGTCAATTATAGCCGACTACGTGCCGCTAGTAAGAATGTTAGGGGCGGTACTGCCACCGCCCCATGGGAGTACGTGCCGATGGGGTTTTTTTTTTTTTTTTAAAAAAAAAAAAAAAAAGCAAAACCCCATTTAGACTATAAAAACCAAACCCCAAATTTCAGTTGTGTGGATCAATAGATTTCAATTAAAGGGTCTATGGGAGGTTTACATTTGGTTAAGGGTTTTTAAAATTTCAGTCTTGTGTGGCGGCCCCCTTGGGCCCGTTTTCACACGGCTTTTCCCGACGGATTTTTTTGCCTATTGAGGCACAATCCCCCGTGAATAAGGGGCGGGGGGGGGGCCGGCGCGCGGGGGCGCCCCCTCCCGGGCCCATAGAAATGCATTTTTACGGCGCGTCCGGCCGTAAAAATGTGAATGCCCTTTTCCCCCCCCGCGGGGGATTTCCCGAGGGGGGGAGGGACGGAACCCATGTTCTCTATAAGCGTGGATTTCCGTAATGACTCCCAAGGATTTGGGGCCGTATTTAAGGCAAATCCCGGGCCGGAATCGGCCCAATCCCTCGCAAAAAAGCCGTGTGAAAGGGGGGCCCAAGGGCGCGTTCCCCCGCACAGGACAAATAAGGACCCGTCCCCACGCAAGGGGGGGAAAAAACAGCCCTCCCCCCTCCCATGAGAGGCACTCTTCTGTGGGAAAACCGGCGGAAATTGTGCTTTTTACAATGTTTTGCCAGGGCCGCGGGGCAAAAAACCCCAAAAGGCAAAACCTGTGCAGGGGCTGCTGCACAGGTTTTTCATAGAGCACAATTTTGCTAAATTTTTTGGCCGGTTTTTCAGCGGTCTGAAAAAAAGGCCGAAAACCCGCTGTGGGGAATGCCCTTATATCCAGGATGGACTTAAAAAATTTTTTTACCCATTACTGAATGTTGAAGGGAAGCCTAAATGTATGACCCACAAACAAAAAACCAATATTGGAACAGAGGGGATGTTCTGAGTAAACAAGTGTCCATAAAGGGTTTTTCTACACTGCACAGAAAAAGTCCCCATTTTTTTAGCCTTTTGTTTTTTAAAAACATTGGGAAAAAGACTAATCTCCCCCATAGACTTCTATTGAAAAAAAAGTCCTGCTGTCTAACACTTTTTTTTGCTCGTTTTTTTTTTTTATGGCATATTTTAAAAATTTCTAAAAAACCCAAGCCCCCGGGAAAAATTTACACAGGAGTTATGGAAAGCGCCGGAGTCTTTTGGGGCGTTTTTTGCTGCGATTTTTCAATGAAAACCCTCCCCGAGCCCAAAGTTAAACCCTAATTGGTAACAAAAGGTTAATCCTTATCAAATTTGCATACAAGTTTTGAGTCCTTTTTTGTACCTTTGTAATAAAACGATCATGCTTTGGTCGCTATGATTTTTGCGCAATTCATATTTTTTGTCTAAAAACAAGTTTACATATTTTGGCATCAGAATCCGTTTTTTTTTTTTTTTGTTTTTTTTTTACAGATTTTGATGCTAAAATCCTTTTCTAAACATATTTTGGCGTTAAGTTCGCTACTGACGCTGGAAAAAACTTTTTTATGGATTTTGGCGCCAGAATCCGTTTGTTTTTTGGCACTAAAATAATTTTTTTTTTTTTACAGATATTGGTGGTACTGTTCTCGCTTCTGACGGCAAAAATACGATTTTTACGGATTTCGGCGCTAAGATCAATATCTTCTGACACTGAAAATAGGTTTTTTTTATGGAATTTGGCGCAATAATGTGTTTTTTGCGGCTAAAATCCTTTTCTTTACAGATTTTGATGCTAATACAGTTATCTTGCTATATGGAAAGATAATTGGGGGGTTTTTGTGGATTTTGGTGCAAGAATCTGGTGCAAAATTTTAATAAAGTTAGTTGCACTTAGCAGCACACAAAGGACAATGTGCCACAAAAGGCTACAGTGATCTAAAGGAAGTGACTACTTAACATGTTAACTCCACCTGTAGGGTGTAGTTTACATCCAATGGCTTAATTTGTGCATACATTAAAAAGCAGAGGAAAGACGCTCCAAAAAACGAAAAACGCGCCAAAAACTGTGTTTTTTCAGCTGCTTTTGACAGGCAGTGGACAGAAAACTCAGTTTCATGAACGTTTTTAGTAATTTGTTTTCAGGTCGTTTTTTGTCCACTGCAGTGTAGACATAGCCTAAACGCCATGGGTTGTGCATTTAAGAACTTAAGGTCACAGCTAACACTGCATTAGAGGCCGGCCTCCCAGACTTGAAACCACTACTCGGCATATGTAGTGACATCACTTCTTTGCAGACACCTGAAAAATTATGATTGTACGCAGAGTGCCTTCCAATTGAGGTCTATACTGTATTGTAAATTGTTTGGAATGTATTTAAGGGAAGCCAATCCAAAAATACATGCCAAAATAGATCCAAAAGACACTGAGCGCATACCCTAAGAAGGGACGGTTTTTAAGTAATTGATTTAATGCCCAATTTCAGCAGAAAAGTTGTAGGGAGTGCAAGGCTTTCATGATTGGTGCACAAAGTCATGTGATTTATTACAACCCCTTGTAGTCACTAAGCTTGCAGTGGCCATTTTGGTTACATAGCGACCAGACCTGTTTTGTCCAGTCAGCTCATTTTAAAAACCTACGGGTGGGGGGTGTTTACATTTTTGCTGCTGTGTCCTCTTTCATCCAGACCAGGAAGTGAATGAGGACTTTCCAATAGAAAAGTGCAACATGACCTGCAGCTAACACCATCTATATTGCATCAGAGTTTTTTCTGTGCAGATCAGGCCAAAATCCATTCAGTGACTTTCTGCTTGGTTTCCATTGACTTCAATAGTAAATGAGCAGATTCTGTGTTGAAGGCTATGGGATGGTTAACAGCGTTTCAAAATCTGACTTCAGACTGAAAACCCTTGCCTTACAGCTACTTTGAAGAAGCACTTTCATTAGGGCAAGCTGACAGCAGATTTGGAATCCACCCCAAAAACGGGACTATAACACACCTGCAGTTCATTTCCATTGATACCTGTGTAAAACCACATTCATACGGCGAGTTTTTAGGGTCCGTTCACATGGCTTATTTTGCCGTGGATTGGTGCCGTACTCCGCGCCGGATTTGTGCTGCAGTACGGTGTCAATCCGTCGCAGTAATTACGGTAATCCACAGTTCTCATAGAGAACAGTGGATTCCGTCCCCCTCCAACCGCTGCTTTGGCCGAATCCGCCGGGCGAGATGGGAGGGGGAAAGTGACCTGCACATTTATTCCAGGCGCAATACGCGCGGGGGTGGATAATGTAATGTTCATCCGGGCGACGGCGGGCGTGCTCCCGCCCCTTATATCATAGCCGGAATTGCTAGATGCGCGAACATCCGGCTCGCAATTACAGCTTGAATAAGCCGTCTGAACACTGCCCATTGGAAACAATGCTGCACATAAAACCATATAAAAACCACCAGTGTGGCACATTTTTTTTTGTATGAAGATCTCTGCCCAAAATTTTAATAAAAACGGTGTCTCAAAAACGAGGCAGTTTTCAGACAAGTGCAAGAAGCGGCTTTGGAGGTTGAAAAATAAGGGTCAAAATCAGCTGTGAGAACATACCCTTAAAGGGGTTGTCTCACTACATTGATTTATCTTACCTCAGTCCTGTTTTCTTGGTTTCATTTTGAATTCGGGGGCATGTTTACTGGCTTCCACTAGGCTGCAGTAGAAGCCAGGTCTGGAGCTATAGCAACCAGTGCTGGCAGCCGATCAGGAGAGATTGAACAGGTCTGTAGTTATAGCAACCTGAGGGGCTGATGCAGCCCATACAAGAGAGGCCATCTAATAGGTAGGACACTTAATGGACACATATTGAAAGTGACTAACAAAAGGAAATCCTTGTAGCAAGACAACCCCTTTAAGCCCACACTTGAGGATTTCTCCAAGGATCAATTCAAGTGTGCAATAGAAAAGAACGTTGGGTACCAGTTGCAAATATTAGTCACACTAGCACCTATGACCTCCCACAGACCATACCATCATCTGTCAGTGTATAAGAGGTGATCAACCTTGTGAAGTTGTGTACCCATCTTCAGTAGGTACAGCAAAGCGAGGGCAGAGCTGGAAGGGTTCAGATGGTAGCACAGCCTTGCAAAACTAATGAAGTGACACCTTGTGGGGTGCGGCTTCTTTCAGCCTCAATAGCATCAATGGGATTGGAGAGTAGTAACTAATGAGACAAGAAGCCCAGTTTCTACCACTATTTATACATAAGATCAACCTACAGACCACTAGCTACTGCCTGTACCATCTTGATGGTTTTGAGTGTTAATTAACAGTTACTTTGGGGAGAGCCCTTGAGCCTAACAGCTTAGACTCAAAACTGACACTAAAAGGGCATGTCCCCACGGCACCGGTTTGCGGCCGCAAACTACGGGCTTGTTCACACGACGCTTTTGTGATCCGTTTTACGGATCCGCAAAATGGATCTAACAGTTGTCAGTGTGATTAACATCGCGTTCAATGGCAAAAGTGCATCGCCGTTCTCACAGGAGATCGGCGATGCGCTTGAGGGCTCTCCTGCACTTTTCGGATCCGCTTTAAGAATTGACATGTCCATTCTTCTTGCGTGCTACGCAAGTGAAAGCCCATAGGAGATAATGGAGTCCGCTTTTGGCACCTGTCCAAAAGTGCTCCACACTCTGGGTACGTATTGGCGGCGCTTTGCCTCCTGAAAGCGGATGCCAAAAGCGCAGTGGGCGGCTGGACGGGGGATCGCAGGTGAGCGGCGGCAGATGGATGGTGAACTGCTGCTACTACAGGAGGAGAGGTGGTGCAGGGATCGGAGATGCTGGGCTGAAGAGCTGGAGAGACTCAATGTATCCGTAAAGCGGATCCGTGAAACGCAACTCAAAAGCATACAATACGGATCCAAAGAAAGTATCACCTCTTGCTTTTTTCGAATCCGCTTTGCGGATGCAGTTTTCACTCCTCAAAATTAGATCCGTAAAAAGGATCCAAAACGTCGTGTGAACAAGTCCTAACACCAGGCCGCTATGGAAAACCCCTGCAGCAGTCCCCACTGCATGGGTTTTCTGCCTGGCGGCTTGAAAAACATTGAACATGTTCATTCTTCCGTCCGGTTTTCGGACAGAATATGATCAATGGGAAGGGGGAGGGCTTTTCTCTGCCCTAAGCCCTAATGGTATGTTCACACAGCGGTTTTTTAAAATATATTTTTAGATGAGTGTTTGGATCCTAAACATCTAACAGTGTGCTTTACATTGCTTTCAATTCAACACACGCATTGGCGGTCGGAAGACATGCGTCTTCCTGATGCGTCTTTTGGATCCGTTCTTTGAATTGACACGTCAATTCGATCCGTTTGACGCAGCAGGTGCCCCATTTAAAAACTATAGGGTGCGTTTCTGCTGCAGAAAAAAAAAAAAAAAAAAAAATGCAAACAAACAGCAAAGTATTCCACCCGCCCCAACCCAAATGATTAAGTATTTTGAATCTGCTGAAAAACTGACCATAGCCAGTGCGTATAGCCCTCAATGGAAAACCTACGCTGTAGTCCACACAGCACAGATTTTAGAGAGGGAACCCAAAAACGTCCACAGACTACAGAATATGTTATATATCATGCCGGAACAGCAGATTCCCACAGCCCTAATCTATTGGGCCGCCAACAATCCTAAATACGACCACAGGTTTTTGCACAAAAACAGCACACAAAAAAACGCCGTGGTCCAGCATACGCTGTTAGATTTTGGGTGGCTTTTTAACTTTGCTTTGTGGACGTAGCCTAAATGTAAGCAATATATTAAGTATTCATGTGCACGTTTGCATAGAACAGGGACGCACAAAATGCAGCCCCCAGGACACAGACCTGCTTGGTCTGCCATCAGTGGGTATTAAAGGGGTTTTGCCAGGATGCGAGTTACTTCTCCTTATCAGCACAGGAGTAGAATATAAACAAATCATGCCGAGTCATGAAGGCTGCAGGGGAGAGAGGGAGGGGGTGAGCAGAGAGTGAGGAATAAGGGAGCATCTCAAAACTTTAACTCAAATAATAACATTACAACAGTTAATTCTCTATACAGCAAGACACAGGCTCATACACTGCACTTTCTCCCCAGCCCCTTGAAGCTCATTCATTTTCCCTGTCATCAGATAAGTGTTTCACGCAAGCGCGGCCTGTCAGCTCCTCTGGTCGTGTCTAATGCAAGCTTTCAGGTAACTAAGGGAGATTGAGAAATGCTGTAGCTCTCAGTCTTCACTTTTTGTAATCACATATTTAGAGAAGTGATTAAATACCCATTTTGGAGGATCCCACGTCAACATTACATCGTGGCAAAACCCCTTTAACTGTCAAGACATTAAGTATCAGGACACTGTATGGTTGGCACCATTATAGCTGGCATTAAGCAAACCAAGACCCAAATGAGCAATCCAGATATTTTCTGCATCATCCCTTGTACCCCAGTGATTCTTTAGTATCCCTAAAAAGCAGCTTTATCTGGACTTTGTGGCAGAAATATTCCTTTTGAGTACAGTCCTAGCAGGTCCACAAGATCTAGGATAAAAGTGTCTCCAGAGAGCAGTTGGCTCCACATATTTGGTGCCCTCTTCATTGCACTTAGTAAAAAGGCACTTCTGTACCCCCAAAAAACTACAGTGAACAATAGCAGCCTCCTGAGCAGGGGACCCCCATCCTGATCCTTAGGAGTCCCTGAAGTAGAAACAAAACTGCTCAGCCATTTACAACTGCAGTGTCATAAAGGTCTCAGATGGGAGGGGAATAACCCTTTCCAGGGTACACATTCCAATTATCAGTAGCACATCATCAACTAAAGAAACTATCAAAGGGGATATAGGAATTTTTGAAAAAGCATTTCTGCTACCTAGGGTACATGAAAAATTTGAGGTTCTTAGTTCACATTTTTGATCAAAACTGCTTAAGCCCACCACCGAAGCAGATCCAAGAGAGGTGACAATAGTGTAGGACCCACCTGCATTTGAGGTCCCACTGACACTTCTGAGGTGGCTTAAAGGGAATGTGTCAAAAAAAAATGGTTTATTTAACTCATTTTGATGTTAAACACATTTTAGGAATTTTGGGTTTTTTTTTTAATTTTCCAGATCACTTTCAATATTTTTTTTTAATAATTCTTAAGTCCTGCAGTTTTCACTTTGGCCACTAAGCCTAATAATCGTCTGACACTTCCTGTTCTGTTTAGAGAGCTTTTCAGCAGTGTGCTCATTATCAGTAAAAGCCGGATTACACTGAAAAGGAGACACCATTGTGTACAGATACATAGATCCACCAGTCACAAGAGGAGTGTCACAGCTCCCCCTCTCTCCAGTGAAAACTCTCCTATACAAGTCTATGGGACAGAAACTGTCTTAAGAATCCTATGTGCATGAAGCTGCTGTAAAGTATCTCTGACTGCTGTTAAAGCAGTGCAAGCAAGAATGTCTTCCCCACAATCATATATAGACGGCTGAATAGAGAAATCTACAATCAGGAAATAAAAAACGACTGAGAAGAAAAGCATATGGATCAGGGGCTTGATTTAATAAGGGGAGGAAAAATAAAAATAATTGCGACATATTTCCCTTTAAGCAAAAACGTGAATGAAGAACCTCAATTTTCATGTATTGTAGGTAGCAGAGATGCTTTTTTAAAAATTCCTATATCCCCTTTGATAGTTTTCGTTGATAGTGTGCTACTGACATTGGAATGTGTATGCATGTTGCAGTCCACCAGTGTGCACCTATGCTCATTTTTTTTCAAAAAGGTTTTTTTTGGGATGTGCAAAACCATATATTGTTTCTGCCTTTCCAGGGTCCTGCAGCCCTGATTGAGGTACAATACAACAATGTGGCCTTTGGATCAATTGTGCACCCCTGGCGTGGAGTTTTGCAACCCACTATGACCTACAGGGAGCCTCAGCTAGGAGCAGCCACCAGAACGCGATTCTGGTCCTTTAAAGGAGCTCCGAGTACGCCAAGAAGTGGTCAGAGGAGAGTGCCGCTTCACAGCCCTCACACAGAACATGGCCAGCAGGAACTGGCAGATTTTATGAACCATCCTATTTATGGCATTACATTCCTAGAATTCAGATCCCAAAAATAGATCCTGTGTGATGACCGATTCATGGGGTTTTTGGTTGCTCTGTACAACACCAGCAAACACAACCACTTCTGGGAAGCCCTACAGACTAGTCAGGATGCCGATAGATGCTGGAGAATGGGGAACTCCAGACTATCATTTCCAGATACAAAACAGATTTGGTGATTTTCTGCCAAAAACCAGGCGAGCAGAATCGTTAACACGAGGATGTGCTTCACATACACAGAAGCTTTGCAGCAAGAGCTGCACAATAAGTTACAGGCTGGCACAAGACTAAAGATCAGACCTTAAACCGCAGAATCAGCAATGCTTCCCAAATACGCCTCCGGAGCACACACTGATCTAGTCAGACCCAGCAACACCTCCCAGGTTACAGGAGGGCAAAAAGAAGCCCAGACAAGGAACACAGGGGCAGATGTATCAGGACTGGTGCAAAAGCAGCGTTACCCATAGCAACCAATCAAGTTATGGCTACTTCATCTGCTTTACAAAATTAGAGCTAAAAGCTGATTGTTGCAATAGAGAATGTATAGCATTTTCCCCTTTGCAACAGTTATATACATAGACTTAAGCATGCAAGAACTACCTATTTTCATTTGTGGAAATATCTGCAGCAAATCTGTCGCATGTTTAATACCCACAATGCATGTTGCCTCTTAACAGATTTATTGCGCACACAAAAAAAAAATAAATAAAATAAAACTGCACCGATTTTGCCCGATTTTCTTGTCTCCTGCTTGTGTACAGAAGCTTCCTAGGTTGCCAACCATCACTCTGCTCTACCAGCAGTGGCTGGGATGGTAAGGTCACTGGCTTGTCTGCAGCACAGAAACTGGTTTATACTTCTAAGGGTATGTTCACATGGCAAGTTGGGTCCGTGGGAACATACGCTTTTAGTTGCATCCAACAATGAGCAATGTGTTTTACATTGCTCGCAATGTAAAACACGCATCGGCGTTCACACGAGTGATCACCAGTGCGTGTTTACATGGTGTCTTTCGGATCCTGCTGCATCAAAACACAGCTGTGTGATGGATCAGATCAAAGCGGGGGTTTTTTTGGATGCGATTTTTGGATCCAAGACAGATCCAAAAAACGCCATGTGAACATACCCTAACTGACAAGGTCTAACCCTTTAGAGCTCTGACCTTCTGCCCCTCTGTTAAAATCCTTCCATCACCAATGTCCCCGTCAGGGTACACACTCAGTTTAACACGCCTGAAAAGCACCCTGCAACTACAGTAATTCATAGCTCTTAGAGCTTCCCCGATGTACAATATACATGTATTGTTTGCTGGGAGAAAGTAATGAAATGTCACTTCTTCCCAGCGTTTATGCACCGTGGATAATAGAAGTCAATGGTGCCGCCTCCTCTGCGCTTTAGAAGTACTTCTAGAACACCCGGCATATAGCAGCATGTACAGTACGCACCGCAATACTGTGTTAAAACACCCTAACAGACTCCGCTAGTAATAGAGCGGAAGTGTCACTCACTGCTGTAGAACCACCCACAGTCTGAAAAGGAGGCAAGAAGCAGGGTCTATGAAACAGCTGGTGAGAACACTCCTTTAATTTATGTTCACATGGTGGAAGTCAGTGCAGTATCTGTGTGCAATTCAAACGGACAAAGTTGATAAGGGCGCACGGTTCACCAAAACATTACCCTCAATGTCAATCCACTGGAGTAGGCAGCACTTCCAGGAACAATCTTTATCCAACATTAATCAGTTTCCATACAAGCCTCTCACACAATAATACACCATACAACTTACCACACACAGGACATCTACAATAATGTGTCACAAAATATAGCACCAGACTGTTCGTACAATTTGCACCAAAAATATTGGTATTCTTGCTTAACACCACATTTTTCCTGTTCTAGACGCTTCTGCACTCAATATGCAACAGCAGCAAAATAGTTTATGCCAAAATTGTGCCAACAGGAGATATAAAACAAACTAGACAGGAAAAAAAAAAAAAAAAAAAAGGCCACATTCATCAAGGTGCAGGTTTAAACTTTACACTAAATATTAGACAGAATTGATACATCTGCCTAACTAGCAAGTGATAAATCATTGTGAAACGTACAGCAATCAGAACGGAATCAAAAGCTCAATGATCAATAAGCATGATAATGTCCATGTAAGTGTCATTGATTAATGGTGTATAGATGTAGAAGCTAGCCAATGACAACACTCCCAGGCACACTTTGTGGGAGCATATAAATTATAGGAAAGTAGTTGATTCACTTCATGTACATCTACCGCTCACTTTCATTTAGATTGACGATTTCTATAGATTGAGGTCATTTGTGGCACATTTTGAACCTGTAGTGGCTCTATTAAACCATATGGGAAGCTTGTACACAAGCCAAAACATTGCAAGGGTGACTAAAGAGTTCCTGGAAATACCATTTATTCCTTCTTTTCAATCTGTGTGAAGGGCGCTCCGTTCTATTGAATGGGAATCTCCAGCGTTGACATGCCACCACTTTTGGTCAGGCATGGCATTGAGAGGAACATGCGCTGTAGCAGTGGCATGCCTCATTCAGAAGTCAACAGCTCCAGTGAGGTGCATGCACATTCAGAAGACCATGGAGAGCCAGCGCTCGAGCTACTAAAATATTGGGTTTGTGTTTAACCCCTTAACCGCCCACTGACTTGACATTGGGCGGTGCAGGTGCTTCGCCTGCTGCAATGCTTTATAGCATCGCTGCAGACATTGGGGTTTGTACTACACAGCCCTGTTCCCAGTGCAGCCTCTGCTTCCCAGCGTTTAACCCTTTGATTGCTGCGGTTCCTGACCACAGTGTAATCAAAGGGACTATGTCTGGTGATCGGGATACCCGGTGACCCAACAGAGCCCAGGGAACGGCTGCACAGTCAGCACTGGGGGACCTAAAGAGGCCACAGGTCTGTGTGTAAGAAGCCAGCGATTTGGGCACACTGTGCTGCCCTGATCGCTTCCTGTGTCAAACACAGATTATAATGTATTAGCATATATGAATATTCTAATACATTACTAAATGTAAAAAAGTTACATCCCAATCATTAGATAAATAAAAGGTTAAAAACCGTGTTAAATTTTTTTAAAATGTTTAATTGTGCATACATCACACACAAAAAAAACAAACTTCACATTAGGTATCCACACGGCCATAACCACCTGTAGAATTAATCTAACAAGTTAAGTTTGAATGGTAAAAAAAAAAAAAAAGTGCAGTCATTAAATACATTTCAGAGGTTAATGGGGCCCCTTTATCCTTTTTTTTTTTTTACATAACATGGACAACCCCTTAAAAACCCACAATGATTTCTATAGTGGTTATGTTGCTGGCAAAAGTTTGAGTGTTTGTGAGCCATCACCAGGAATAGATGCAGCAGGGAGGAGTCCTACACCCTCTCAGTCCTTCCAATTCCACTCCTGATTTTAGATTGAAAAATTGGGTACAAACTTTTTAGGGTGTGCATTTATCTTCAGCATGTACAAAACTGCAGACATGTCTAAAACAGCATTTATGGAGTGTATCCTTAAAGGGAATCTGTCGCCCATTTTATTTTATTTTTTACTTATTAAATCAAGCCCCTGATCCATATTCTTTTCCTCAGTCGTTTTTATTTCCCGATTGTAGATTTCTCAATTCGGTCGTCTATATATGATTGTGGGGAAGACATTCTTGCTTCCACTGCTTTAACAGCAGTTGGAGATATACTTTACAGCAGCTTCAAGCACATAGGATTCTTAAGACAGAGTCTGTCCCATAGACTTGTATAGGAGAGTTTTTACTGTGAAGGGGGAGCAGTGACATCTCTTGTGACTGGTGGATCCTGTATTATCTGTACACAATGGTGTCTCCTTTCAGCTTGACCCTGCTTTTACTGATAAGGAGCACACTGCTGAAAAGCTCTCTAAACAGAACAGGAAGTGTCAGATGATTATTAGGCCTAGTGGCCAAAGTGAAAACTGCAGGACTTAAGAATTAAAAATATTGAAAGTGATAAGGAAAATTAAAAAAAATACATAAAAAAAAAGTGTTTAACATAAAAATGTGAGTTAAGCAATAAGTCATTTTTTTTATGACACATTCCCTATAAGCAACATACACATGTGGAGGTTCCCGTTAGGAAAAAGATAGCGCACCAAGGTCTTTCTATGGTCCAATCAAAAGACACCATGACAGGAAAAAAGGACTCCATTTTAGTCATTGGTGTCCGTTGTATAATAGATCTAGCATCGCTGTTATTTTTGTTTTCAGTTCCTAAGATGGAACAGAAATAACAGATGTGCACGTAACCTTACTACAGCCAGAGGCCAAGTCAGTGGGGGATTATGAAACACTACTTGTGGCTTTTTTTTCTCCAAATTCTGGCACATTGTTTGTGTCTTCAGAAGGAGGAAAAAAAAAATATTTCAATAAAGCACATACACTACAGTCAGGCTATGTCTCCACTGCACACAAAAAGGGTCATTTTTTCAGCGGTTTTTGTTTTATACACTGTTGTGGAGTTGGCAAGCCAGAGCCCCGACTCCTCAATTTCCCAAACCTCTGACTCCCTCATACATGGCGCATGTTTAAGTGATCACTTTAATGTAGTAAAATGGTAACATCAGGTTGTTTATCACCTTATGATACAATAATCAAGCTATTTAGGTAGAACTGACAAGCAAAGGGTAACAATGTTTTGATCTTTTGAACACCTGTGGGTAGGTTTGAAGAAAAAGCTGTATTTGTATCCAAGTCCAGTCTGCACCAACATTGGGAATGTGTAGAAGAGACCTGGGATCAGATTTTGGTGAAGATGTGCTTGAATCTGACCCAGAGCCCAGAAGGATTCAGGCAGTGCTGAAAATCAAAGGTGGATTTCCCAAATACGAACAAAATACAAAATTAACATTTTGATTTTTAGGAGCAAAACAGTAACACTGCAGTTACAGGAAAGAATCTGCAGGATTAAGCATATGCTAAATACTTGCACATTTATGTATAAGATAGGTATGATGACTGTATATAAAATTACAGTAGCCTCATGTACAAAGCTGTAGTGGATGGTGAGATATGGAGCCTGAAAGTCACAAGTTCAAAATATTGTTACCATTTTGCTCGTCAGTGTAAAATATTTATTGGATATGACTTTAGAAGAAAAAAAAATTGTAAGTATGCAAGACACTGCAGGAACATTCCTGGAGTCTATGAATTTGTTCTGAGAAATAGTATTGCCTCCATCAGATCCTGCATACATAACCACATCTGATATTATTTCCAGGCTAGAGAATGGCCTCTCTACACTAACTTAGGTTGGGGCAAAATCTCTAACAATGTCAGGGTATTAAGAAATTGCCCGAGGCACAGTCAGTTTTGATGAATGGTTGAACTCTTCTACTTTTTTGAAAGCAGGTGAAAAATTTTGCTGAAATCTGTTGCCATGGGAGCAGAATCTTTCCCCCTGGGGCAGTGCTTTGCCTGCTCCATGTCATCAATTACACTCCTCATGTGATGAGGCTGAAGATATGGGAGCAGCAGCACTGGCCAGACCCAATTCCTCTTGCTCTTTGCACTGCATCAAACTAACTGTACCAACTTATTATATATTTTCAGAGTCGGTCCATTTTATGACAACTCCGACAAAATAGGCACTTGCTCCAAGGCTTTATAAAAATGTTGAAAAAACTACTGAAAAGAGGTCCCATAGACTTGTATAGTAAAAACCCTCCGTTGTCTACATAGAAATTTTTCTGCTTGTTTTTTGTGACATCTTGCAAAAAACGACTGAGCAGGGCAGAAAATTTTACTATTGAAGCCTATGTAAAGCGCTGGACTTTTTTGCAGAAAAACATAGCAAATCTAATGCTGTGCATCTCTGCAAATGCACATTTTTCAGCAGCTTTTGACAGGCAGTGGCCAAAAAAACAACTTTGTTTTATGAATGTTTAGGATTTGGTTTTCAGGTCGTTTTTTTGTCCACTGCGGTGTAGCCATAGCCTAATACTATTGCCCAGTTCAGCTGTCAATATTCACTTGAAGATCCTGAGATTTTGAAGTGCGCCTCTACTGCAGATTAGTGGTGCTCACAGCTTCTGGATCCCTGCAAATAAATCCTGGGACAGGTCAGTACCAGACCCAATAGATAACCAGGGCTGTGGAGTCGGAGGCTATTTTGCAGGAGTCGGAGTCGTCATAAAATGGACCGACTCCCAAAATATATAATTAGTTGGTCCAGCTAGTTCGATGCAGTGCAATGAGCAAGAGGAATTGGGTCTGGCCGGTGCTGCTGCTCCCATATCTTCAGCTTCATCACATAAGGAGTGTAACTGATGACATGGAGCAGGCAAAGCGCTGCCCCAGGGGAAAAGATTTTGCTCCCAGGGCAAACATATCAGCAAAATTTTTCACCTGTTTTCAAAGAAGTAGAAGAGTTCAACCATTCATCAAAACTGACTGTGGCTGAGGCAATTCCTTTATACCCTGACATTGTTAGAGATGTTACCCCTGTGGTTATCGTTTTGCCCCCAACCCAAGTTAGTGTAGAGAGGCCGTTCTCTAGCCTGGAAATAATGAGATCAGATGTAAGGTCATGTATGCAGGAGCTGATGGAGGCAATATTTCTCAGAACAAGTTCAGAAACTCCACAAGTGTTCCTGCAGTGTTTTGCATATTTACCATTTTTTTGTGTCCTAAAGTCATATCCAATAAATATATTTTACACTGACAAGCAAAATGGTAACAATGGTTTGAACTTGTGACTTTCAGGGTCCATATCTCACCATTCTCTACAGCTTTGCACATGAGGCTCCTTTAATTTTATATACAGTCATCTTACACAAAAATTTGACTTGCAAGTATTTAGCATCTGCTTACAGTTTTGCTCCTAAAAATCAAAGTGTTAGTTTTTATTATTTTGTTAGTATTTGGTAAATCCACCTTTTGGTTTTCAATACTGCTTGAATCCTTCTGGGCTCTGGATCAGATTAAAGCATGTCTTGACCAAAATCTGATCCCAGGTCTCTTCTACACATTCCCAATGTTGGTGCAGACTGGACTTGGATACAAATACAGCTTTTTCTTCAACTCTACTCACAAGTGTTCAAAAGATCAAAACATTGTTACCCTTTAGTTTGTCAGTGCCTGTTCTTCCTAAATAGCTTGATTATTGTATCATAAGGTGATAAACAGCCGGATGTGACCATTTTACTACAGTAAAGTTATCACTTAAACATGCGCCGTGTATGAGGGAGTCAGGAGTCGGAGGTTTGGGAAATTGAGGAGTCGGAGCTGCTTCGGCTTGCTGACTCCACAGCCCTGTAGATAACACAATCCAGCACAGTTTATCCTCCATCATTACCCCTTGGAGTCTGGTCTTCACTTAGTGTGCTTTCACACAGCGCAGTTTTGGTGCAGTTTTAACTGCGCTTCGATTAAGTGCGTTTATTATCAGCAAGCTTTATGCACTTACATAATCTGTTTGGAAAGTGAGTCATCAATTGCTGTGTTTATAATCCACAAGACTTCAAACACAGGAATTGATTCCTTACTTGAAACACCTTTCTGAGCAATTTAGACAACTGAAAGAAGCTTGCTGGTAGTAATGGCAGTTTAATTGGAGTGGAGTTAAAATTGCGCTGTGTGAAAACATCCTTACATCACAGACCACGAGTAGTCTGTGTGGAGCTCGCCATTACATACCATACAAGTCCATTTTAGGAAAGTGCAGTATAGATCTCAGGAGCGTCAAGAATTATTCTGTCCGCACATCAGATTAAAGTTCTGCAGACGACCACAGCAGACCGCAAACGCTGACCCCGCAGCTGATACTTTAATTTCTGGGGGTGTGAACCACATTTGATTGTATGAGGAAGTGGCTGCCTCCATTTTGGTCCTGCACGTCCCCCATTTTACTCAGAACACAGTATAGCTGGGATTCTCATGCCCTGGAAAGTATTGCGGCAAGACCATTTAGGGCTCGTCTACATGGCAAGGATTTATAGTCTGTTTTTTTACAGCAGAAAACAGACTGTAAAACCATCGCCATAGAGCAACAGAAAAGCCAAAGTTGTAGTCTTACAAGAGTCAAGGCTGGAGTTCAAAACTATTTTTTTTAAAAAAAGAAAATAAAAAACTTGGAGAAAAGTTACTATTAAGTAAAGATAGTATGGCATGAAAAACAACCAGCATGCTTTGTCTTTTAGCACAGACCAGCATCAAAAATACTCAGTAGAGCTCTGATGCATTGTCTGACAAAAACCAAATCTGAAAACCGCGCCAAAATATGACAGTGAAATACTGTACAAATACACATAGGATTCTGAACATCTTTCGTGTGGACACCTTAGAGCAGGTCCTGGTTCTAGCTGAAGCCACCTCGTGACTGAGCCCTCACAGAGTCTAAGGCAATGTTCATACGGCTTATTGCGTCGGCGGGGCAGGGGTGGGGCGGGGGGCCGGCAGCTCGCCGGCCCCATAGACACTCATTCATGGCACGTACACGTCACTTTCTCCCCCTGCGGCGGATTCGCCGAGCGGGGAGAGGAGACGGAATCTATAGTTCTCTATGAGAACTGTGGATTACTGTAATGACTGGGACCGATTTCAGCCGTACTGCAGCGCAAATATGGCACTCAATACGGCTGAAATCAGTCCCAGAATAAGGTGTGTGAACGAGGCCTAAGGGTGCGTTCACACGGCAAGTGCCAAATACCGGTCGGTTATGCGACTGGTATTTGCACTGTTTAGCGATGAGCGGAGAAAAGCCCTCCCCCTTCACATTGAGAAGCGCATATTCTGTCCGGAAACCGGACGGAAGATGGTGCTTACACAATGTTGTGCGGCCAGACGGAAAACCCGTGCAGTGGGGACTGCTGCACGGGTTTTCCATAGAGCACAATTGTGCTCATATTCTCAGGCGGTCTGAAAAAACGGCCGAAAACCCGTGCCGTGGGGACATGCCCTTAGGGTGTGTTCACACAGTGTAGTTGCAAAGCATATGAATAGCCAACATTTCCCCTGGCATATAAAACAATTGACATGTCACTTCTTCCTGCCGTTTAACTGTTGGAGAGTGAAAGTCAATGGAAGCCAGCTGTCTGTTTTAGAAGTATGCGCTGGCCTTACTACTTTGTATAGTGACATTTCGTTTGGGGAGCGCTGCAGAATAGACTTGCTCGCCAGCCTGCTGATGCCTGCCAAGCAGTTCTTTATCTACCTGGAATGTATGCTAGTTAGAGGGCTTTCACATGGTGCGTTTTTGTGCTGTTTTTTTGCAGGAACACAGTAATTTACTCTGTGCATTTCAGGGGGGAGGAGATTAAAAAAAAAAAAAAAAAAAAAAAAACGCACCGTGTGAAAGCCCCGTTTGAAAGAGGGCCAGGACTGTTGCCGTAGCTGCCTGCAGCACTACACAAAGTAGTGGGACGCAGCATTTGGGGGAAGACTTTTTCCAAACTAGAAGAGTCAAACATGTGAACCTACCCTTAACCCTGCTGCATGACTTTTCTGAGAAGTATCTACAAAAATGAGCATTATTTTCCATGGCAGCAGCAAAAATCTGCATGGGATTTTCTCACTGCATGTAAGTGGGACACAGAAACCTTATTGACATGTATTGGAGGCAGACTGCCATTGGAGTTAATGCCCAGTTCACACATGTTGGATTTGGTGCAGATCCTGCAATGTTATCTACATTGATCAAGTGCTGAATTTTAATGGAGTTAAAGGTTTTTATATATCAAACAGGTTTTACTCCATATGCAAAACTGAATTCGAACTATTGTTCCTGGTCAGTCAATTCAGGCCGGGCAAAACTTGACTGAAGTTTCTAATGGGAAAAGCAACAGGAAGTTAAGGACACACACCTGCTTGGTCGCCACCATCAGTGGGTATTAAAGGGGGTGTCTCACTACCAGGGCTGTGGAGTCGGCAAGCCAAAGCCCCGACTCCTCAATTTCCCAAACCTCCGACTCCCTCATACACGGCGCATGATTAAGTGATAATTTTAATGTAGTAAAATCAGGCTGTTTATCACCTTATGATAGCTTGATTATTGTATTTAGGTAGAACAGACACTGAAAAGCAAAATCGTAACTATGTTTTGATCTTTTGAACACTTGTGGGTAAAGTTGAAGATAAAGCTGTATTTGTATCACAATCACGTCTGCACCAACATTGGGAATGTGAAGAAGAGACCTGGGATCAGATTTTGGTCAAGATATGCTTGAATCAGATCCAGAGCCCAGAAGGATTCAGGCAGTGCTGAAAACCAAAGGTTTACATTTTGATTTTTAGAAGCAAAACAGTAACAATGCAGTTACAGGAAAGAATCTGCAGAACTAAGCAGATGCTAAATACTTGCAAGTCACATTTATGTATAAGATGGGTAAGATGACTGTATATAAAATTACAGTAGCCTCATGTACAAAGCTGTAGTGGATGGAGAGATATGGAGCCTGAAAGTCACAAGTTCAAAACATTGTTACCCTTTTGCTTGTCAGTGTAAAATATATTTATTGGATATGACTTTAGAACACAAAAAAAATTGTAACTATGCAAAACAAAGCAGGAACATTTGTTGAGTCTCTGAATTTGCTTCCATCAGATCCTGCATACATGACCTTACATCTGATCTCATTTCCAGGCTAGAGAACAGCCTCTCTACACTAACTTGGGTTGGGGGCAAAGCGGTGACCACAGGGGCAACATCTCTAAACAATATCAGGTATAAAGGAATTGCCTCAGCCACAGTCAGTTTTGATGAATGGTTAAACTCTTCTACTTCTTTGAAAGCAGGTGAAAAAATTTTGCTGACATCTGTTTGACATGTGGGCGGGATCTTTTCCCCTGGGGCAGCGCTTTGCCTGCTCCAGGTCATCAATTACACTCCTCATGTGATGAGGCTAAAGATATGGGAGCAGTAGCACTGGCTGGACCCAATTCCTCTTGCTCTTTACATTGCATTGAACTAACTGGACCAACTAATTATATATTTTGGGAGTCGGAGTCTGTCCCTTTTATGACGACTCCTGCAAAATGGGCACCGACTCCACAGCCCTGCTCATTACAAGGATTGCTTTTATGTTAAAGATCTTGCAAAAACAAGTCACTTTGTTAATGGACATATATTGCAGTGTCCTACCTATTCTGAGAGATCCCCTCTTGTATGGGCTGCATCAGCTCCTCAGGTCGCTATATCTACAGACCTGTTTGATCTCTCCTGATAGGCTGCCAGTGCTGGTTGCTATAGCTTCTACAGCAGCCTAGTGGAAGCCAGTAAACACGCCCCTGAATTAAAAATGAAACCAAGAAAACAGGACTGAGGTAAGATGAATCAATGTAGTAAGACAACCCCTTTAAGTGTTTGTTCACAGAGTTTTGCCTCCGTATTAACACCCGCTTTTTAGATGCGTCTCGGGGACCAACAGGATGGACCCAGAGAGTCATACCACTAGTGCAGAGACATGAACATTTGTATTGGTGGCTCCTCTTATAATGGTGCAGGAGTGTTATAAGAGGCTGTGCTTCCCTGAACCTATAAAGCCAAGAGTGCCTGAAGGAAGAGGCTTCAAGGTTTGAACAAAGTTTCCTCTTCACAGGGAGATGTAGTTATCCGCACCAGTGGAGTGCGCAGCCTTCCAGATGGTGCAGAATGCAGAGGAGGAAGGTGATTGAATGAAAATATACTCTTCAACTTGGTTACAATGTCTTATGAGCCTATAAATAGAAAATCAGGAGGAGTGCGGAGCGAGGAAGAAAGCGGCAGAAAGACCAAGAAACCGATCTGTGTACAAAAGACTCAGTCAGCTACCAGCACTACGAATGTGAACCTGCTGAGCCTTGTGGTTCCACAGCCAGAATCAGTCCAACGGTGAACTATTAACAGAAGCAAAGCTACTCAGCAACTGACCCCGGGTCTAGCTAAAAAGTGCAGTCATGCTGTAGGTACATTACCGTCCTGGTAGCGACACTGCAGCTGAAACCTACCAACACTCCCTGCACAGAACCTGTTCCTGTGACTTCTGGGAGGTGTAAGGGCCCGTCCCCACGAGCTCTCAGTCGGTTTTACACAGGGCTGTGGAGTCGGCAAAGCCAAAGCCCTGACATACACGGCGCATGTTTAAGTGATGACTTTAATATAGTAAAATGGTAACATCTGGCTTTTTATCACTATGATAGAATAATCAAGCTATTTTAGGTAGAACAGACACCAACAAGCAAAAGGATAACAATGTTCTGATCTTTTGAATGTGTGGAAGAGACCTGGGATCAGATTTTGGTCAAGATATGCTTGAATCTGATTCAGAGCCCAGAAGGATTCAGGCAGAGCTGAAAACCAAAGGCAGATTCCCCAAATACTAAACAAAATAATAAAAATTAACATTTTGATTTTTAGGAGCAAAACAGTAACAGGAAAGAATCTGCAGAACTAAGATGCTAAATACTTGCAAGTCACATTTATGCATAAGATAGGCAAGATGACTGTATATAAAATTGCTCTTTGCGTCAAACTAATTGGACCAACTTATTATATATTTTGGGAGTCGGTCCATTTTATGACGACTCCGACTCCTGCAAAATAGCCACCGACTCCCAACTCCACAGCCCTGGTTTTACAGATTGGAACCAGTCTATAAACCGGCTGTCAACCTTTCACATTGATTTAAATAGAAAATCCATGCAGCAGTCCACACTGCACAGGTTTTCCGCCACCAACAAAAAACTTAGAATGTGTTTATTCTTCTGCCTGGTTTTCAGGCAGGATATGAACAAGTCGCCTCCTACATGCCAAAATAAGACAAAATACTGGTTGGAAAACCCGACTGGTATTGTTTTGGCGTGGGAACGCACCCCAACTCTGAATGTCATCTTATTTGGAAGAAGACTGCCCCTATGCAGCAAGCAGGAGACCGTGTGTGGCCCAAGATCAAAGATACAATTGAGCAGCCCAAAAAAAAAATAAAAAAAATGGAGGCCCCTTAGGACGCGTCCTCATGGCACAGACGGTTTGCTGGCCGGTATTAGTCCCGTTTTGTGGCCGTCCCCACAGCCATGTAGGGGGTGGGGGAAACACAGCTTTTCTCTGTGATGAGTGAAGAAAAGCCCTCCCCCCATCCCATTGACTTGCAGATTCCGCACAAAGTTTTTCCGCCAGATGGAAAACCCGTGCAGTGGGGACTGCTGCACAGGTTTTCCATAGAGCACCATCGTGCTCATTTTCACCCGTTTTTTTCAAGCCAAAATCCCGTGCCGTGGGGCCATGCCCTTAGGCTATGTTCTCACAGGGGAATTTCGGCGTGCATTTGCGCTCTAATACGAACAAGATGTGCGACGACATTACTGGAATCCACAGTTCTCATAGATAACTATGGATTACGCCTCCTCTCCCTGCTCGTACAATCGTATTGTATGTGCAGGAAGATAAGTGATATGTCAATTAGTTGCAGCAAATAAGCGATTAATGACTCAATGGGGCCGGCGTGGCATACTGTATGCCTTGCAATTACGCCGTGTGAACAAGCCTTAGAAGAAACAATACGATCACTGGATGTAGTGACCGTGCATAAGACCAAGTAGAGGTAGAATGGCCCTTTAAAAATAGACCAACTGCAGGATCCATTTAAAGGAGTTCCTAACCTTTAGGAGCCGTTTACACGGCACAGGTCGGTTTATCCAACCGGTATTTGCGCCATGCACATGGCCGCAGGAGGATTAGCGGAAAAAAAGCCCTCCCCCTTCTCGGACATGTTCATATTCCATCAGAAAACTGGTTGTAAAAACGAACATGTTCTACGGATCGCCGGCGGTCTCAAAAACAGCCAGGTGGAAAACCCGAGCAGTGTGGACAAGACCTTAATATATTTTAAAGCACAATTAATTTCAGGGCACTGTACATTCAAACTGCTATTAGTTAGTCCCACCATAGATATTAACAGCATATGGACAGGATATGCCATCCAGATCTGAGACAGCGAGATTCCCAACCACCTGGTTTTGGGGCTTATGCTCGGGATAGGTGTGGGACCCACACCTAGCAGGCATTACGGCATAGGCTTCCGACATGCAGTCAATGTCTATGATGGGAATAAGACCAATGTGTGATTAGAACACTAAACACCTGGTAGAAAGAGGATGCTGCCCACAAGAGGACACATCTGCATCATGGTGCAGAGTCAGCAGGGCTAATGTGGAGTATAGGCAATCCTGGAGAGATGGGTTTTCAGGTCACTTTTGAAAGTTTTAAAGGTGGAGTCTGATGTGTTGTGGTAGCAAGTTCCAGAGTACAGAGAATGTGCAGGAAGTGTCTTGGAGACTTGTGTGAGGAGGTGAGCACTGGACAACCTCCTGTGAGAACTTAAGAATGCATGAGGGGAGGCATGTAAAGGGGTTGTCTCACTACATTGATTTCTCCTGTTTTCTTGGTTTCATTTTGAATTCAGCGGAGTGTTTATGGCTTCCACTAGGTTGCAGTAGAAGCCAGGTCTGTAGCTATAGAAACCAGTGCTGGCAGCTGATCAGGAGAGAGTAAACAGGTCTGTAGCTATGGTGACCAGCACTGGCAGGCTATCATGAGATTGATCAGGTCTGTAGCTATAGCGACCTGAGAAGCTGATGCAGTCCATACAAAAGGGGGTATCTAGTAATAGGTAGGAGACTGTTAATGGACACATATTACAAAGTGACTTTTTTTGCAAGATCTTTACCATAAAAAGAAATCCTTGTAGTGAGACAACCCCTTTAAGAGGCTAAGGCAGAGATGAATGGAGGGGACAGGTTATGTTTGTAATTTGAAATGAACTTGCTAGGCAATGGGTAGCTGAGAGGTAAAGGAGAGGTGGGTTAACCAGGCAGCAGAGGTGAGGATGGACTGGAAGGAAGCTGGAGTATTAGATGGATGTTGCAGTAGTCTGGGCAGGAGAGTATTAGGGCATGAACTGCTATTTTTCATTGACATTAATGCTAATGAAAGAGTGCATTAGAGAAATATTGTTCAGGTGGAGGCAGAGGAGAGAGCGAACATGTGGTTTGAAGGACAGGGGAGTGTCAGAGGTTATCCTGAGGCAAGAGACTTGCAAGAAGTGAAGCCACTGACCGTGATGCACACATCTGGTAAGGGGTATAGTGGGACGGTGGAAAGATCACCTCCTTTCCCCCCTTCTCATGTTAAATTTTAGAAGGCTAGCGGAGCAGGATGAAAGGCATTCTGGGACACGGGAAAGCAGAGGGTTAATATCCAGGCTGGAGATACAAATTTGAGTGTTGTCAGCATAAAGGTGGTATTGAAAGCTATTAGAAGATCAAGATTGTAGAGAGAAAGGTAGAGGGTCCAGCACTGACCCCCAAGACTACACAGCACTGGATTACAGCCAGTTTTTCGGTGGATTCAGAATTTTGAATCCGCTGAAAAACTAACCGTACCCTACGCTATATAGACTTCATCCGTGCTGTAATCTACACAGCACGGATCTTTTACTGAGGTTTTCCTAAACTGAAAACCGTCCGACGTAATATAGAACATTTTGTAAAGTCCGCCAGACGGACGTTAGATTCCCACTGCCCCAATGTACTGAGCTGCTGGGAATCTGAAATCCGACCGCCGTATTCTGCGCAAAAACACGGCACAGCGACGCGGTCCAGCAATGTGAAAATGCCATTGTATTTTAAACGGCATTTTCACTTTGCTGTGTAGACATAGCCTAAGGGACACCAGACTGCAAGAGGAAGAGGTGGTGACCTTAAGGGTGCATCCCCAGAGCTTAGAACATATCGGTTTATCCGGCCGGTAGTTGCCTGTTTTTTGTGCCATGCACACAGCCGCAGGGGGGCGGCTTTACTCCGCGATTAGCCCTCCCCTTTGACATTCACTTGTATAGATTCTGTCCAAGAACTGGACGAAGAATGAACAAGCACATTGTTTTTCGGGCCGCCGGTAGTTTGAAAACCTGTGGGAAAAAAAAAAAAAAAGCCACAAACCGGTGCCATGGGGACAAGGCCTAAGGGTTTGTCAGTTTCTGGATTTGAAAACCGTCCATAAAGCGACGGTCAACCTTTTACATTGATTTAAATAGAAAATCCGTGCAGTAATTCACACTATGGATTTTCCAATGGATGTTATTCAGGCAGAACATGAACATGTGGGTGCGAAGGGTGATGGTTTGAATCCACAGACTAGGCAACAGCCACCCTCCTATGTGCTAAAAAACAAAACAAAACTCCAACCAGTATTTTTGTCTTTGCCATGTGAATGCTCCCTAACTGTTCCATCACTGAAGTATAATGAGATCCAGGAAAGGGCCAAGTCCTTGATAACAAGGGATGGGAGGACTTCTAGCAGGATTGAGGGGTTTATAGTGTTGAACAGGGCTGTGAGGCGGAATCATGGAGTCTGTCATCATAAAATGGACCGACTCCAAAACTATATAATAAGTTGGTCTTGTTTGATGCAGTGCAAAGAGCAATTTTATATACAGTCATTTACCTATCTTGTACATAAATGTGACTTGCAAGTATTTGCATTGAGAATTTGTATGTAAATCTTTTTACGTTTTGCCCCTAAAAAACAAAAAATGTTATTTTTATTTTTTTGTTAGTATCGGGGAAATCTGCCTTTGGTTTTCATTTCCCCTGAACCCTCGGGGCCTGGATAGATTTCAATCAACCTTGCCCAAAAATCTGATCATCTCTTCTACCATTCAAAAGATCAAAACTTGTACTCTTTTGTTTTAGGTCTGTTTACCAAATACTTGATTATTGTACAAAGTGATAAAAAGCCAGGTGTCCCATTTTACTACAGTAAAAGTATCACTTAAAGGGGTTTTCCCACGTTTTAATTTGACGTGGGATCCCCCAAAAGGGGTTTTTTAAATCACTTTTCTAAATTAGGGGTTAAAAAAAATTGCAGCTGAGGACTAAGGCTCCCTTTTTTCCCTTGGTTACTTAAAATTTGTATTAGATACCCCCTGACAAGATGTGGCGGTTGCGCAGAGGGGTTCTTATCTAGGAGGGAGTGAAAGGTTTTTCAAGGACCGGGTAGCAATTGTTTTCTTTTTAACAGAATAAACATTGTAGTGGATTAGACCCCTTTTTTATTGATGAAGACTGAAGGAGCTTTAAAGGGCTGGGGAAAAAAAGGTGTTGTTTTTTAACAGAACCCAAAATTTGCTTTTTGATTTTTTCTGAAACCCCACCCCCCTTACAGCTTTGTGGTCTTTTTAGCTCCGTGATTTGTTTTACATTAGCTTTTACAATAAGGCCCTCCTGAAAAAACCCCCTTTAAATCATGCCGTGCATGGAGAGATGGAGGTTTGGGAAAATTGAGGGCTGGTCGGGGTTTTGGGCTTGTCGACCCCAAGCCCTGGTTTTTAAAGGGCGGGGAGCAGATCGGGAAGCGGGAGTGGCCAAGATTTCAGTTACTAAAGGCCAGGACTTTGTTTGATTCTTGCGAGGGCCTTGCCCAAATGCAAAAACCAATGGTATCCCACTTTTAAAGCTAGTCGTGGCTTTTTGTATTCCCAGGGGGTAGCCTCCTCACTTCCCCCTTCATCAAGCAAAAACATACAAAGCTTAGTTTAAGAATTTTGTTTTTTACTTATGTTGGGACGTATGCCTATATCATAAGACCAATGGTCCAAATACAGTCTTATCTATAAAAATCGAAATTAAAAACAATATTAGTGCCTATCAGTTTAAGGTTCATGTTAAGGACCCCCAAAAGAGCTGGGGAAAATGGTGCGTCCCCCACCGCGCTAAAGCAATTTTGGAACCGTTTCTTTATCAGGATCAGAGCTTTGCTGTGGTCCTAAAAACATGAAAAATTTAAGTGAGGCAGCTAAATTTCCTTTTTTTTTTGATTGTTTTGAGATAAGCTGTATTTTGGGGCCCGTGGTCTATATGATATCGGCTCGTCAAACAAAAAAAAAAGCAAAGTTTGCAGTTAACTAAGCCCCGAGTATGTTTTTGCCTTGTCCCCAAATGTCCAACGGTTCCCCCGTTAAACCCTTTAGAAAGATGGTAAAGGGGGGAAAATCCTGTCAGTAAGTTTGTATCGATGGGTGTGCTGGGTTTCCTGGGCCTTCTCTGTATAACTATCCTCCAACATATAGAAGAGCCCAAGTTATCCCGCAAAGGTATTATTAAAAAAAAAGATGCCCATTTTTAAATATTAAAAAGATTTTTTAAATTTAGTGGAAAATTTAATTTCCGCAATCAGTCCGGGAAGACAGAAGGGGTGTGAAACACCACAACCCTATCAGCTTTTTTGAACCTCAAACCCCCAAAAGGGGTAGGCCCCCAAAATCTTTTGTACTAAGGGTTTTTACAGCTGGAAAAAAGGGATTTTTTTTTATTGTAAAATAGGGGCCCCCTTATTACTTAAAATAGGGATAGGCTCTTTTTGGAAAAACACAATCCTTCGCAGAACACTACTAGCACTAAAAATCAATCAAAAGGCACTAGGAATTTTTTGGAAAAAATTGCTACTTTTAGTAAAGAAAGGTTCGCCATTAAATTTTTGCAAAATTAAAAAACCACGCCAATCAACAACACCCCATAAGGTGGGGGAACCTAGCATTTTTTTTTTTTTTATTTTTTCCTTTTTTGGTGCCCGTTCAGAAACCCCCAAAGTGCAAAAGCTTTTTTAATAATTCCCTGTGCCCTTTTTTTGCTTTTTGGCTGTGAAGTGTGTGCTTGGGGGATTAATAGTGCAACCTAGTTCATCTTGTCTGGTAAAGATCTCAGCTGTGGCCACGGCCTATATCACAGCTCTCCAACTGTTGGGAAACTACAACTCCCATCAAGAATTTATATAATCTGTCAGTGGGCATGATTGGAGTTGTTGTCCCCCCCCCCCCCCCTCCCCCCAACAGCTGGAGAGCCGCACTTTGCAGACCATTGGCCTATACCATTTAGGACAGGCATCACTAAAATAGACTATAGAAACCATCACAATTTTAATTACCACCATTGGATATTCAGGAAATAGCACATGTGCCCATCAGTCCTATAAGCCTTCTTGGACAGTCAGCAGCCCTGAGAATATATGGATATTGCCAGTCTGCAATTATGGTATAGCCACAGGAGAAACCAGAAGTGTCCGATTGTGCAGGTCCTACAGTTCTCTCCTCTGCATATGGAAGTGCCATGAATGGAGGTGATGGGTATTACCCAATATGTATTCCCTGAATGTGTTACAGTGTGTAAGGACACGGCATAGTGATCATTGCCATACTGCACTCATTCTTATTGCTTGTACTTCTGGGGTGCATTAACTTCATACTACTAGTTACACCCTTAAAGGGGTTTTGCCACAAAATAAAATTGACATGGGAAGCTTGCAAATGAAAAACATTTTCACCATTCATTATTATTAAAATTTCAGCACCGTTTGTTTTAGCTGCTCCCTTAGGGCGCATCCCCACGGCCGCGGGGGGTTTCGACGATGAGCGGAGAAGAGCCCTCCCATTGAGAAGCACAGATTCCGTCCGAAAATCGGACAGAAGATGGTGCTTGCTCAATGTTTTGTCGCCGGGCGAAAAACCCGTGCAGTGGGGACTGCTGCACGGGTTTTCCATAGAGCACCATTGTGCTCATTTTCGGACGGTTTTTCAGGCGGTCTGAAAAACCGCAAACCGGCCGAAAAACATGCCCTTAGTGATCCATTGTTTACAGCTCATCTTCAGGGGATACAACCAGGGCTGAGAGCTCCTCAGTCCTGGTCGCACATGCTCAGACATCACTTCTCTCAGGTAGCTACTGAGTGTTCAAACCCAGGTGCTGTCACCTCTACTCCTGTCCTCTGTACTGCTTAGTAATTAGTCAAACAGTGCAAATAAATTAAAAAGAAACTGCAATGAGGTGTGTGCATTGATAAAGAGGAGGGGAACACAAAATACAGGTTTGGTTCCTGCAGGAATTTGAACCTAGGATCCTTGTGCCTGGAGGAAAAAAAAACTTTACCCTGACTACAGGGGGGAAAAGGGCCCGGGTGAAAAATCCTGCAGGGGTCACAGATGGGCAATGCAAACAAATCACACACGCCCCCTTCTGACTGTTTTCAGGGGGTATAAAAGAATTGTGGCAAAACCCTTTAAACAAAAGGCAAGTCGTATCTTCACAGACAATCTATAGCGCTGCAGCCAACTGCAGTGTTCAAAAGCTTGGGGCCACGGTTGCCCAGCCCCGGCCATTGCTACTTTTATACCCCAGGGCCCAGCCAACCCGTTTCATGCCAAAATTTGCAAACTTGGGCCCCCCTTTGAAAATTTTTCAGAAGGAAAAGGGGTCCATTTTAAAATACAGTAAGGCCCGATGCAAATCAGTGTTAGAGGTTCTGGTTGGACCCTCTTTTGCAGGCTCCAGAAGATGGATAAAAAACAAACAAAAAAAAAAAAAAAAAAACCACACACCACTATTTCTTCCATTGAAACAATAGTCTGTGGTGGAAACCCAACAGATGCTACGGTAATCAATGGGGTTCATCGGCCACCAATGATGCCCATTGTCAAATGGGTTCACATCAGAACCTCCAATGTAGGCCTTTCTGTAATACACATGTAACATACGGGTTTCCCCGCCACTAAAATGTTTGGGAAATCCAAGCCCTCAGGTTCTTGAAGGTTACTGCACGGATAAATCATTCAGGCGGGGCCCCTGACCCCACCAGTCGGACTATTGCACCGGGGGTGTTGTAGTTATGCAACATTTTATTTTACTACAATTAACTTTTTTACGGGTTGGTTATTGGCCAAACATCCATTTCCCCCCCGCATAAAGCTGGGATCACCAAATTAGCATGTGAACATAGGCTTTTAGATACATGTATGGATCCATCTGTTGGACCCTAAATGGGCCCAAACACGTATCTTATAAGGAGCAGTGGGATTTACATTGCTTTTAATATGAAACATGCATTGGCGTTCACACGAGTGATCGCCAACACGGGTCTCATTGCGTCTTTCGGATCCGTTCCAAGAAGGGACATGGCAATTCTTGGTCCGAAAGACCAGCAGGAGCCCATTTTACACAATAGGGTGGGATCCGCTGCACCAAACAAAAAGGGAAGTCAGATACGTGTTAAATCATTTGGGCCCGATAAAAAGCTGCTTTTTTAGATCCAACAACAGCGGTGAGGGGGCCTCTCAGTAAACCCCCTTCCCCCTGTTGTAAAGCAAGGAATGTGGTGGCGACAGTTATGAAAGTGAACGACCATCAAACCCCCAATAACTGAGCGCTGCGTGGCTCCTGACTGACAGCCAGTGTGAGAGCACCAAAATGTAGGTCCCTCTAAGCAATGACCATTGAGGAAAAGGTGCCTGGAATAGCTGTAACGGGGCAGGGTTACCACAACTCCTTCCAGGAAGGAGACGTCTCATACACAAACCCCTGATAGAAGGAGGAAGAGAAGCAAACACTAAAGAGAAATACAGAACCCCAAACCCAAACAAAAACCCAAAATGGAAACAGGGGGCAAAAAAGGGCCCCCCCCGGCCCCGGACTGGGGCCCCAAATTTCCCGTCCCCCCAGGAAATTCCCTTTTAACCCCAAAAAAAACCCTTGGGCCCCCCCCCCCCCCCCCCCCCCCCCCCCCCCCCCCCCCCCCCCCCCCCCTTTCCCCCCCCCCCAAAAACCCCCCCCCCCCACCCCACACCCCCCCCCCCCCCCCCCCCCCCCCCCCCCCCCCCCCCCCCCCCCCCCCCCCCCCCCCCCCCCCCCCCCCCCCCCCCCCCCCCCGGCCCCCCCCCCCCCCCCCCCCCCCCCCCCCCCCCCAAACCCCCCCCCCCCCCCCCCCCCCCAACCCCCCCACCCCCCCCCCCCCCCCCCCCCCCCCCCCCCCCCCCCCCCCCCCCCCCCCCCCCCCCCCCCCCCCCCCGGGGGGCCCCCCCACCCCCCCCCCCCCCCCCCCCCCCCCCCCCCCCCCCCCCAAACGGGGGGGGGCTCCCCCCCCCCCCCAAAAAAACCCCCCCCCCCCCCCCCCCCCCCCCCCCAAAAAAAACCCCCCCCCCCCCCCCCCCTTTCCCCCCCCCCCCCCCCCCCCCCCCCCCAAAACCCCCCCCCCCCGCCCCTCCCCCCCCCCCCCCCCCCCCCCCCCCCCCCCCCCCCCCCAGGCAAACAAAGATCTCGGGGGCCTGTGGTTTTTTTTTTTTTCCCCGGAGGGAAAAAATTTTTTTTTTGGTTTTTTTTTCCCAAAAAAATTTTTTTTTTTTGGGCAATTCCCGAAAAAAGGAGAACCCCGGATTTTTACGGGGGTTTTTAAATTTGGTTTTTTTTTACAACAAGCCGCTTTGCTATAGAAGCCAGGAGCTCGCTGCAGGCGCCGCACACCATAGAGGATGCAGCAGGAGACTCCGAACAAGACAGCCGGCTGCTGGAGATCTATAGGGGATGGAGCGCTGCTCCTATGTGATCTATAGGGGGTCTGCAGGAGCCCAGTACCTGTCTGCCGCTGCTGCTCCACAGAGTCCAAGCTCGCAGCGCATCCATACTCCTCTGTCCCCCTCCTCCCAGCACAATCTCTTTATATGGGCTGCG
The DNA here is from genome assembly GCA_025379985.1 of Phyllomedusa bahiana. Taxonomy (NCBI): domain Eukaryota; kingdom Metazoa; phylum Chordata; class Amphibia; order Anura; family Hylidae; genus Phyllomedusa; species Phyllomedusa bahiana. The sequence goes on from JAODAL010011937.1 coordinate 52,839, forward strand.
GGGATTGTAGTCCTGCATCCCTCAGCGGCGGACTACACTTCCCGGCATGCCGCGCGGCAGAGGAGGCACAGGGCAGCCCGTTACTTGAACTTTTCTGCGGCGCGGATTGGTCGGCTGTCTGGTGACGTCATGCACACCCTCCGCATGTAGTCGAGAAGTTCTAGGATGGAGTGAGGGGGCGGGGTCAGGAGGGGGCACTTACTTTATCACTATTGGAGTGATGGGGAGATAGGAAGCTTATTGAGCGCTGGTCTCTTTTCTCTGAAGATTAGGAGACATTTCTGTGACTTTGCTCCCATTTCAGGGAGGTTCCACACGCTGCAGCTCAGTACACAGAGAAAAAAATACCGCGTGTAAAGACGCTCCTCAAAGTGCAGGCGGTTTTCAAGTATTTTCTGGCAAAAACTGCAGCTGCTGGAAGTCAGTGAGCGAATACAACATTCATCACAGACGTCACATTTTTCTTTGTAGCTGTATTTGTACTTTAGGTGTTTTTTTGGTCAGTGCGTTATTCTACACATGGCATGCTGCTGCTGCTGCTGCTGTAGTGTTTTTTTTTTTTATCACGCAGTATGTAAAATTTTTTCATTTTTTTTTTTTCTGCACCAAAAACATTTTTTTTGCATTTTTGGTGCATTATTCCATTTTGTAAATCATAGGATGAACCACGTGATTTCTACTGGGTGTTGTGTTTTAGTTATGCGTTTATTGCATCATTTTTCCACGTTGCAAGTCATGATAGATCACATGATTTCTGATGGGGTAAAATCCACCAGGAAAAAAATGCATAAAAATGCATGTAACAGTATAGACTGCATGAAAATCCACATGAAGCCTAAAAAAAAGCAAGCAGTCTTTAAAGCCTTTTTTTTGTTGTTGCCAAAAACGCTATGGAAAATGTAAGGGTATGTTCACACACACCGTCTTAGATCCGATTTTGGATCCGTTTTTAGACGCGTGTGTAGATCCGTGTTTCGGACCCTAAGGTAATGTTCACACGGCTTATTTCAGAACGTATGTACGTCGGATTTTCAATCATAAATACGTTCTGAAATCAGTTGCAAATAAGTGGCACGTATTTGGCACTGATTTCCCGACGGATTCACAATCCCCATTCAGATATGGGGTGAATCCGTCGACATGCTAATTGTTTTTCCGGACGGGTTGCAGCCACAATCTGGCACAAAAATACGTGTCGTCTAAACGACGACACGTATTTCCCATTAAAATCAATGTAAATGGCCTGTAACTTATTTGTAACTGATTTCGCTAGAGATTTACTATCGGAAATATGGCTGTAAATCTATTACGAAATAAGCCGTGTGAATGAGCCCTAAGGGCTTGTCCCCACGGCAGGTTTTTCAGCCAGTTTTACAGACGATTTTCGGTTTTGAAAGCCGTCTGTAAACCAGCTGTCAAACTTTATCACGGACCTTAATGGAAAATCTGTGCAGTGGGGATTTTCCACCGGATGGTTTCTTAGACCGCTGGCGGTCTGAAAAACATTGAACATGTTCATTCTTCCGCCTGGTATTTGGGTGCAACATGAACCTGTCAATGGAATGGGGGAGGGATTGATCTGCAAACCGCGGAGAAAAACCGTATCCCTGTGGCCGTGTACGTGGCCCCAAAACAGAGCAAATGCCGGTCGGATAATCCGACCGGTATTTGCCCTGTGCCGCGGGAACATGCCCTGAACGGACCCAAACACGCATCTTACAATGTGCAGTGTGATTTCCATTGCTTTCAATGTAAAACACGCATCAGCGTTCAGACGATTGATTGCCGATGCGTGTTACATACGTCTTTCTGATGCGACTTTCGGATGCGTTCAAAATATTGTCATGTCAATTCTTGATCCGAAAGACGCAGAAGGCATCCTATTTAAAACTATTGGGTGCATTCCTGCTGCAGCCAAAACGCATCCAAACGCACACCTGCATAAAACCTGGAGTGTTTTACTCCATGTAACATACGCTTTAAGCTGCGTGTTTGGATCCGTCTGTCGGACCCCAAACACGCAGCTAACAAATAGCTATGTGATTTTACATTGCTTTTAATTTGAAACACGCATCGGCGTTCACACGAGTGATCACCGATGTGTGTTTCATGACATCTTTCAGATCCATCTGTCGGATCCGTTCCAAGAATTGGTCTGAAAGACGCAGCAGGAGCCCTATAAAAAAACTATAGGGTGCGATCCGGCTGCATCCAACATGCATGCAAACACGCAGCTGCATGTTGGATACGTGTTATATCCGTTTAGGACCCAATCGATGCTAAGTTTTTGGATGCGATTTTCAGGTCCAACATGGACCCGAAATCGTATCCAAAAACGCTGTGTAAAGATACCCTAACTCGTCCCTTAGCTCTCTCAGGAAGCCTCCCTCTTTGACCAGGTCGTAAATGCTCACCATTAGGCTATGTTCACACGGCTTAAAATGGGCCGTATTTCGGTCCGTAATTACACGCCAAAGTGCGCAAATTACGGGCTGAAAACGGCCCATTCATTACGGTAATCCACAGTTCTCATAGAGAACTATGGATTACGACTCCTCTCCCTGCTCGGCGGGGAGATAATTGACATGTCACTTTCTAGCGGTGTATACGCGCCGCTAGTAATGATTGTCTATGGGCCGGCAAAGTGCCGGCTCCCCACTCACTCCCCATCCCGCCCCACGGCGTACTTGCGGGACGTAATTACGTCCCGCAGTTAAGCCGTGTGAACCTAGCCTAACATTGCATGGGTGTGCAGTATTTAGTATGGGAGGTTACCCTTACCCACCCTGTTTGTATTCCGCTGTATTTGCCCCTTATGTTTGCCCCTTCTCTGTGACAGGTCATATGTCCATAACTCAAGTCCAGTAGAGAACCTCATATATTGTATGGACGCATTACACACAAACCATTTATTTCTTTTACTCTGGATGATTATGGTTTACAGCTAATAAAAATTAGAACAGTGTATAAGACCAATGGAAAAATGAACTGTGATACAGAAATGTTGGCCTACAAAGGTATGTATAGTCTATGCACTCAATACTTGGTTGGGGCTCCTTTTGCAGGAATTACTGCATCAATGCAGCGTGGCATGGAGGTGATCAGCCGGTGGCACTGCAGAGGTGTTATGGAAGTCCAGGTTGCCTTGATAGCGTCCTTCAGCTCGGCTGCATTGCTGGGTCTAGTGTCTCTCATCTTTCTTTACAATGCCCATAGATTCTCCATGGGGTTTCAAGCGAGTTTTCTGGAAAATCAAGCACAGTGATACTGTGGTTATTAAATCAGGTATTGGGACTGTTGGCAGTGTGGGCAGGGGACAGGTTCTCCATACAGCCTGTCAGGAGAGGGAAACATGAAGTGCTCTAAAATTTCCAGACCTTGAACCTGAAATAACACGGTTGACCAACCCCAACGGATGACATGGTTCTCCAAACCATCACTGACTGGTGAAACGTCACACCGGACCTCAAGCAGCTTGGATCTTGGCCTTTCCACTCTTCCTCCAGACTGTGGGACCTTTAGGATATGCTCAAACAGTGTAATTGCAGGGCGCATTTCGGCACACATTTGTTCCTCAATACGCCTGAAATGCGCCCTGCAATTACGGTAATTCATAGCTCTCATAGAGAGCTATGAATTCCGTCCATCTCCCCTGACGCACATTGAACACCGGGGGAAAGAAGTGACATGTCACTTCTTCTGGCGTTTACACGGCGGGGATAATGGAGCCGAATGGGACACCACGCACTTTAGAAGTACAATACGCACCACAATACACCATGTGAATATACCCTTATTACCAAATGAAATGTAACATTTAGGGCAACATGTATGAAAACTGTTCAGGTCTAAAATTCACTTTTTTGCCCATAGTAACCTAAAAGTTATGGATATTTGGCTTTCAATGAACTAAATGAGGCCATCTCTTAACTTTAGAATGCACATGTCCAACTGTTCACTGTTTCAGTACTTTTTGCACAACGTGCTGATCTCTAACAAGGAGCTTAATGGCAAAATTCACAATGGGTGTTTCATCGATGAATCACCCAAGAAATGTAGGGGATCAATTTAAATTGGGGTTTTAAAGAGTTCTCCTCATCATGCTGTTCATATTTTGACACCATGAGACCAAGACACCACCTTACAATTGATCAACAGTACCTCACGATTGTGAGGCTTCAAGCAGGATGCTCTCAGGTGGAAGTGGCTACTAAGCTTAGAGTGTCATCAGCAGGTTGCAACAGAGTTCGAGAGACTGGAAGAGTCACAGAAAGGCAAAGAAGTGGACGTCCTTTGACTACATCACACATTGATGGCCGCTTCATTTTAAACAATGCCTTACGGAACTAGATGATGCCACACAACTGCAGGCATGTTTAAGGGAGGTGACAGGCAACCAAGTTTTACATCAGACCATTTGTAACCATTTACATCAGCGAGGTCTGTGTCCTAGACGACCTGCAAGAGTACCTGACCTGGCTGATGAATGGCTCTCTCCTTCACATCTCCAACATCATTGGCAGCCATCATTTCTGCTCAGAGTGAATTGACTTTCATCACTGAGGACCACTGGTCCCTTGCCTGTGCCTGGTGGTCTGGTCATCTAGCACGCAGACCATGTTGATATAAACAGTTACGAATGGTCTGATGTGACACTTGGTTGCCTCTCACCTCCCTTAAACGTGCTTGGAGTTGTGTTGGTACTTCTGAAACTGCACAGTTTGTGAACTGCTCACATGCTGCTGTGGTGAAAGTGATTGTGAGTGGACAATTACACCAATGTGAATAAGTGATGGATGGGATCTTGTAACAAGACAATGTGACTTGTCACACAGATAGAAATATCCAACATTGGTCAGAAGAGCATGACCAAGATTTCCAAGAATTACCCTGGCTACCTAATTCCCCAGACTCGAGCCCAATTGAGCATCTGTGGAACCACCTTGATCGTCATGTTCGCTCTATGGATCCCCCACATGCACCCTCCAGCAACTTTGGGATGCATCAGCATGGCTCCAGATACCTGTGACAACCTACCTGAACCTTACCGAGTCACTCCCAGCTTGTCTATCTGCTGTCCATGCTGCACACAGTGGTGACTCAGGATAGTAGCTGGTGGTCATAATCATGTGAATTGACTATGTACGTCTAGGGTGGAGATACTCCTTTAGGCCCGGTTCACACGGCTTATTCAAGCCATAATTGCGGGATGAATTTCGCCCGCAATTACGGCTTGAGTAAGGGGCGGGGGCGCTGCCCGCCAGCCCCATAGATTTTCATTATCCACGGCGCTTATCCCGCCGGGATAATGAACTTGTCACTTTCTCCCCGCCCCGCAGATTCGACGAGCAGGGAGGAGAGATGGAATCCATAGTTCTCTATGAGAACTGTGGATTACCGTAATGGCTGGGACAGATTCCAGCCGTATTGCAGCGCAGAACGCCGCGCAATTTGGCTGAAATCCGTCCCTGCAATAATCCGTGTGAATGTCCTTTTAAGACAAATGCTCTGTTCCTCTCATGTAGGTGTCGATGTATAAATAGAAGAAGGAACAAGTCTTTACAATTAGTGGTGGGTTGTTGCTGGTCGCACATTCTCTGTGATTCTCACACGTGATATAGATGTAGAAGTGTCACAAACAGGGAAACCAAGCTACAATATCACCGTGCTGGAGATTCTAGGGTATAATGGCTGCTATACCTTCATCTAACTTCTGCTCTTGTGCCTTTGAGGAAGCACTGTACTAATGATATATCATTTGCAACACAAAGGAGACTGGAGTTTCATGCACATCTATTACATAATCTACAGGAGGTGCAGTGATGCACTAATCTGACAAGTTTACAGGACCAGTGCCTATGGATCTATTCACACATCGCGGTTTGTTTTTAAATTGCAGCAATACATTAAGGGTATGTTCACACGGCTTATTGCGGCACATATAAGATGCGTCGCAATACGCCGGGTGTTTTGGAACCATGCGCTGATCAGCGCGTAATTCAGGGGCGTAACTACAGGGGTAGCAGGTGCTACGGGGCCCGGTGGCTTGAGGGGGCCCTGAGGCCCCGGGGCAGCTACTACCACCTCTGCTACCCCTGTGATGCCGCTCTGCGCCCGCCGGCAGTGAACATAACAGTTCACTGCGGCGGGTGCAGAGCTGCGGGGCCGGTCTGTGAAGCGGGGGAGGGGGGGAGGGGCGCCGTCGGCAGGCTCCGCCCCCTTGCTTCACAGAGGCTCTCTCTTAATTGTATGCACGTCCGTGCAACGCGCATACAATTAAGATGAACGCCGGGGCAGGGAGAGCTGTGCGCTCCCTGCCCCTGCCGTACATCGCTCAGCAGGCGGCGCGGCGGAAGTGACGTTACCGCGCCGCCTGCCAAGCTTCCTGTGTTTGGCCCCAAGCCTAAAGCAGCAGGCTTGGGGCTGGGAGAAGACGGAGACGCCGGGGGTGCGCGGCCAGGTAAGTAATGAGCTACGGGGTGGGGGTGGGGGGGAGAATACCTACAGGGGGGCTCTAAAGGAAGGGGGGGGGGGAGAATACCTACAGGGGGGCTCTAAAGGAAGGGGGGGGGGAGAATACCTACAGGGGGCTCTAAAGGAAGGGGGGGGGAGAATACCTACAGGGGGGCTCTAAAGGAAGGGGGGGGAGAATACCTACAGGGGGGCTCTAAAGGAAGGGGGGGAGAAAACCTACAGGGGGCTCTAAAGGAAGGGGGGGGGAGAATACCTACAGGGGGGCTCTAAAGGAAGGGAACGGGGGGAGAATACCTACAGGGGGCTCTAAAGGAAGGGGGGGGAGAATACCTACAGGGGGGCTCTAAAGGAGGGAAGGGGGGGAAGGGGGGGGGAGAAGGGGGGGGGAATACCTACAGGGGGGCTCTAAAGGAAGGGGGTAGAATACCTACAGGGGGGCTCTAAAGGAAAGGAAGGGGGTGGAGAATACCTACAGGGGGGCTCTAAAGGAAGGGAAGGGGGGGGAGAATACCTACAGGGGGCTCTAAAGGAAGGGAAGGGGGGGAGAATACCTACAGGGGGGCTCTAAAGGAAGGGAAGGGGGGGGAATACCTACAGGGGGGCTCTAAAGGAAGGGAAGGGGGGGAGAATACCTACAGGGGGGCTCTAAGGAAGGGAAGGGGGGCTCTCGAGGAAGGGAAGGGGGGGGAGAATACCTACAGGGGGGCTCTAAAAGAAGGGGGGAGAATACCTACGGGGGGGGCTCTAAAGGAAGGGGGGGAGAATACCTAAGGGGGGCACTAAGGAAGGGGGGGGGGAGAATACCTACAGGGGGCTCTAAAGGAAGGGGGGGAATACCTACAGGGGGCTCTAATAGGGGGAATGGACAGGGGGGGACGATCCTACAGGGGGCTCTAAAAGGGGGGGGGAATATCTACTAGGGGGGCTCTAAAGGAAGGCTAAGGGGGTGGGTACCTACAGGGTGGCTCTAAATGAAGTGAAGGGGGGGAGAATACCTACAGGGGGGCATCTAACAGGAGGGCCATACGGGGGTGGGAATAACCTATAGGGGGCACTACTAAAGGAAACGGAAGGGGGGAGAATACCTACAGGGGGCTCTAAAGGAAGGGAAGGGGGGGAGAATACCTACAGGGGGGCTCTAAAGGAAGGGAAGGGGGGGGAGAATACCTACAGGGGGGGCTCTAAAGGAAGGGAAGGGGGGGGAGAATACCTACAGGGGGGCTCTAAAGGCAGGGGTGGAAGAAAACCAACAAGGGGCTCTAAAGGAAGGGGGGGGCAGCACTCAAACTACAGGGGCTCTAAAGGAAGGGGGGAGCACTATACCTACAGGGGGCTCTAAAGGGGGGGGAGAAGAACTATGCCTATAGGGAACCCTAATGCTTGGAGGGGGGGGGGGGGGAGAACTATGCCTACAGGGGGTCTCTAATCTACAGGGGGGACTATTCTGCCTACAAGGGGGCTCTAATCTACAGGGGGGGGGGGACTATTCTGCCTACAAGGGGGCTCTAATCTACAGGGGGGGACTATTCTGCCTACAGGGGGGGACTATTCTGCCTAAATGGGGCCTAATTACGGGGGGGGGGAACTATTCTACCTACAAGGGGGCTCTAATCTACAGGGGGGAACTATTCTGCCTACAGGGGGGGACTATTCTGCCTACAGGGGGCCCTAATCTACAGAGGGGGACTTTTCTGCCTACAATGGGGCACTAATCTACAGAGGGCCCTATTCTACCTACAGGGGTGGCCTAAGCTACAGGGGGCCCCCATTCTACCTACATAGGAACCCTAAGCTACTGCCCGGGGGCCCGAAGCTGCCTACATCTTCCCAAGCTACCTAGCTACCGCCCGGGGGCCCCGTTGTACCTACATACCGACTGGGGGAGCCACATAATTACCAGGGGGTAATTCTTACCATTTGGGCCATTATAAATGGGGAGTTTGTATATGAGGGAAGGGGGCACTCAGTTGGGAAAATGAATAAAAAAAAGTGAGGAGTCTCTGTTATTTGTGTTGTAAATTCTACAGGGACGAGTGGTGGACGGAGGAAGTCATCATGGCGGTCTGACCCGAACATAGAAGAAAAGAGAAAGTGAACGACTCCTCAGACAAGAGGTCACCTGTGAGGCCCTAAATGTAAGTAAACTATTTGCAAAGCACCTGTGTATCTGATATCTACCACTGTATGGAGGTAATATACAGTCTGCAGAGCCTGTGTACACTAGTATATACCACTATATGGTCACTATATTGCGGTATTATTGGTCTTTGTGTACTGATCAATAATAATGTAGGGGTATTATTCAGTCACTTTGTGGTCATGTTCTGGCGGTATAATCAGGTTCCTATGTAATAGGGTTATTAGTAATGTTGGATTTGTTTGGTAGCAGTATGATGGTGATATGGATGGTGAGATATTTACCCTTTGTATTATCTACATTATCTAACAGCATGTCCTGGTAAATGTTCATGGTCAGGGAGGTGGGCAATGGGGGGGGGGGGGCGCCATCCAAAAGTTTGCTTTGGGGCCCTGGCTTCTCTAGTTACGCCCCTGGCGTAATTCCAAAGCACGATGGGGAGGGGGGCAGCCCTCTATGAGGGCTATGAATTACCGTAATAGCAGAGTGCTTTTCATCGCGTATTAACCCCTTAAGGACCCTGTGATTTTTTTTGTTGACACGTTCGTTTTTCCCTCCTCGCCTTCCCAGAGCCATAACTTTTTTATTTTTCCACCTACATAGACATATGAGGGCTTTTATTTTGCGGGACAAGATCTACTTTCTAATGGTGTTATTCACTGAACTATAGCATATAGTGGGAAACCGCCCAAAAACTCCAAGTGGGACAAATTGTGAGAAAAAAATTACTTTCGCCATGTTTGAGGGTTTTTTGCTTTGATGGCGTTCAATATTCGGTAAATATAATGGGTTATCTGTATTCTACAGGTTGATATGCATCCGGCAATACCAAACATGTAGGTTTTCCGTTATGTTTTGGTACCGTAAAAAAATTCCAAAGATTTTCTATTTTTGAAATTTGCACCGCGGCGGCATTTTGTGCAACCAATAACTTTTTTGTACTAACACCTAAGGACGTCAGTGAGGCTGCATTTTTTGCAGGCTGAAGTGTACTTTTTATTGCTAGCAGTTTGGAATGCATGCGACTTTTTTGATCACTTTTATTCCGCTCCCCCACCACTCCGCGCTGAAACCTCCGGGTGTTGGCTGCAATCAGCCACTAACACCCGGTGGCTGTGTGGTGGGATCCTCCTGCAAAGCCCCTTAGTGACCCTGGGATGTACTCATACGTCCAGTGTCGTTAAGGGGTTAAGCGCAGAACGTGGCGAAATACGCGCGCAATTACACACACAAATAGGTTGTGTGAACATATCCTAACGTTCATAACTTTTTTTTTGCAAAAACTGATGCAGCCAGATGTGAGCTGAAAGTCAACAGGTAAATGTGAAATGTACTACAGCCATTGTTTTAGGCTATATCTACACAGCAAGAGATTTTAGTCAGTTTTTCAGCGGATTCGGTATTTTGAACTCGCCGAAAACCCAACCATACCCAGTGCTGTGTAGCCCTCAATAGAAAATTGTGCTGTAATCTACACAGCACAGATTTTTTACTGAGGGTTTCCAAAACTCAAAACTGTCCAATGGAAAATAGAACATGTTGTATATTCCACTGAACCACCATAGCATCAGGCCTTAGAATTCCACTAGTTGTTTCTTCAGCACCAAAAAAGTCATGCGTGCAATGTGTTTTTAATGCAGTTTTTGTGGCATTTTTATGCGACGAGAGAAAAATATTGCACGTCAATTCTTTTCAAGACGTAGCTGAGCTGTGCTTTTGAAACATGCAGCGGCGATCCCTCATCTGAACGCCGCTGCATGTTTGTCATAGACAGCAGTAATAATCTCACTGCTAATTGTTTAGATCTGTCATGGGGACTGACAGGGTAGACCCAAAGACAGATCCTAAAAGCGCTTGTAACACGGAGTGTGAACTCCGTGTGAACAAGCCCTTAAAGGGGTTTTGCCACGATGTAATGTTGACGTGGGATCCTCCAAAATAGCTATTTAACCACTTTTCTAAATATATGTGATCACAAAAATTGCAGTCTGAGAGAGCTACAGGCTGCCTTACCTGCCCTGCAGAGAACACTTCTTATCTGATGAAAGGGAGCTGCTGAAGCTTTCAAGGCACCGGGTAGAAATATGTTGTCTTTTGTATACAGAATCCACTAGTTGTAGTGTGATTATCTGAGTAGATCCCTGCTTTATCTGATGACAGGGACCATGAAGAAGCTTTCAAGCTGCTGTGGAGAAAAGGTGTTGTCTTTTGTATACAGAATCCACTAGGTTGTAGTCTGATTATTTGAGTGAACATTTCACACGATCCCTTATGCACGGCTCTGTGCTCTGGCTGTCTCTCGCTCTCTCAGCTCAGCGTGGCTTGTTTACAATTGCTTCTTAGCAGATAAGGCACATCCTGGCAAAACCCCTTTAAGAGATAATAGGAGTCCTGTTTACCCCGCCCACATACAGTGATTGGCAGCTTTCCCTGCATCAGTGTGTATACAGATTTATCAATCACTGTATGTGGGGTCAGCAGTACTTTCATACTTTCAGTTTCAACATCTCTCCCTCTACCACACCCTGCTCTCAGATAGGGCAGCATAAGCCACCTAACAGGTCCCCATTAAACATGTTATTTTGTAAAAACACCACAAAAACACACTAAAAAAAATCAAATGTAGCATTATAAAAGACATACAATTTTGTGTCTGTCACTACAAAAAAGCATGTGAAGGAAAAAAAATTTTTTTTAGAGGTGGATTTAATAGGACTGTGAAAAGCAATGGAAGGACTTACATGTCTCCTTCCTATAGAATCCACTTCTTGTTTTGGTTTAAAAAATTGCAGTGGTAGTCCCCACCTCCTTCAAAAAAAAGAAAAGAAAAGTCAAACCATCCCAAGAGTGGTTTCACATGTTGTGTTTTTGCAAAAAAAATGCCATGTTTTTACCTGTGTGTTTTGTTTTCTTTTTGGTGAGGCAAAATCTGCTGTGGTTTGATGATAGGGGAATATAAAAGGCAATGCATACGTTGCTTTTAAATTCAAAGCTGTGTTCCTATTTTGCATTTTGATGGCATGTCAATAAGATATGCCATCAAAGTGTGACAAGTGCTGGTCCCACCTACCTTGGGAACTTGCTCCTGAAAGTCTATGCTCCAGAACAGAGCGTCTGTCGCACTTGCACTACTCTCATTTTTTTCTATAGGAGTTCCAAGTACAGAAGAGTGATGTATTCACCCGTACTCGGAACTTGCATAGAACAGAATGGAGAGTAGTGCACAAGCGAGATAGACTTTCCATTCTGGAGCGGAGACCTTCAGGGGACTGTTCACCATTAGGATATATTCACACGGGGTAATTTCGGCGCATATTTGCTCTCTAATACATGCGAGATGCCGAAATAGGGTCATCTCTAGTTCTCATAGAGAACTATGGATTATGCCTCTTCTCCCCGCTCGTATTGTACGCACAGGGAGATAAGTGATATGTCAATTACTTGCGGCGAATAAGCATCGCGAGTAATGAATGTCAATGGGACCGGCGGGCTGCAGCCCCCCCGCAGCGTGGGAGTAAGCACGTATGAGTGCGAGCTCCCGAAAGACACGATGTACTGCGCCGCGTACTGTAGGCGCCGCAGTACATCGTGTGAACATACCATTAAAGTGTGAGATGGAAACAGCCCATTAAGGGTATGTTCACACGGCATAATTGCACTGCAATGTGCCCAAAGTACAGCCCGCAATTACAGTAAAATCACGGCACTCACCTCTATTTTGTTTTTGTTTAATTTTTTTAATATAGACAAGCAGAGTAGCACCATGTGAAAGTTTATGCCTCAGAAAAAGCCATTCTCTCCATTAAGGGGCTAAAACATTGCCTTTTCTGAGACATGGGGGAAGACAATTTAATTTTTTTTAAAGCGGTTCTGTTTTGTTTTTCTATACTGGATTTTTTTGGGGAATTTGTAGTCCGGTTCTAGAACCTTGCACTTAGTATTTACACAATTATTTTTGTGGTGCTGCCCCTTTTTTTTCCCTATTTTATTTTCTGATTCAAAGAGGAATGCTTCAATCATGTGAACTATAAGGCCTCGTTCACACGGCTTATTTCAGAACGGATTTGCCGCCGTATTTACGATGGTAAATCCGTTCCGAAATCAGTTACATATAAGTAACAGGCCAATTAATATTGCTTTCAATGGGGAATACGTGTCGTCGTTTAGACGACAAGTATTTCCGTGCCGTATTACGTCGCGGATTTGCGGCCGCAAAGCGGCCGGAAAAACAATGGTTCTGTCACTTATTGAGCCGGATTTCGTGACGGATTCACCCCATATAATGAATGGGGATTGTAAATCCGTCGCGAAATACGTGCCACACTAAGTGACAGTTATTTCACACTGATTTTAAACTGATTTCGGAACGGATTTACGATCGGAAATCCGACGTGAATCCGTTCTGAAATAAGTCGTGTGAACGAGCCCTAAGGGGATGTTCAAACGGTGTTTTTGAAAACATTCTTGGATATGTTTACTCAAAAGTGCACCGAAAGTCTGCTGCGTGTTTGGATGCCTTTTTGCTGCAGCAGAAATGCATCTTAGGCTATGTTCACACGGCTTAACTGCGGGGCGTAATTTCGCCCCGCAATTACGCCGTGTGGCCGGGGTGGGAGCGGGGGAGTGAGCGGGGGGCCGGCACATAGCCGGCCCAAAGACAGTCAATGCTAGCGGCGCGTATACGCCACTAGAAAGTGACATGTCAATTATCTCCCCGCCCGGCGGCTCGCGGGAGGGGAAGGGAGAGTAATCCATATTTCTCTATGAGAACTGTGAATTACCGTAATGAATGGGTCGTTTTCGGCCCGTAATTGGCGCACTCCGGCGCGTAATTACGGACCGAAATATGGCCCATTTTAAGCCGTGTGAACATGGCCTTATAGTTTTAAATAGGGCGTCTGCTGCTTCAGACAGATCAAGAATTGACATGTTAATTCTGTGAACGGAACCGAAAGACGCATGTAAAACACACATCGGTGATCAGATGTCTGAACGCCGATGCATGTTTTACATTGAAAGTAATGTAAATCACACTGCACATTGTAAGACACGGATACAAACACGCATCTAAGTAACGCTGTGTGAACATACCCTAAATCATAAGAGTTGTGACACATGACACACCTAATAAATGCACTTACAAATCCATGAACCTGAACCCATTATTTAAACAAGAAGCAAAAACTGTTTCAAGAAACACATGAATTAAAACACCACATGCAGATTTTGATGCATTTTTTGCAGCCAAAGAATGCCATGAAAAAAATCATAAAATTAAAACACACTAACATTTTTTTCTTACTTTTAAAGTGTTTTTTTTAAAATAGTTTTTAATGCATTATGTCCTAGGTGTGTTGTTCCTGTTTTTCCAGTGTTTTTCAATATGCTTCTCCATAAACAGGGCAGCCATACCCAATTTGAGGACCTCAAGCAGCTGAAGCATCTTAGCCCCCTGCCCATTAGCAGTTCTTTTATTGTACCATATCAGCGAGCCCCTTTTTTTTAACCCCTTAGTGCACCATGATGTACTGGAACATCATGGCAATGCTAAGGGCGCATGGAGCATCCTCCAGTCCCTGTTGTTTAACCAGTTAGATGCCGGATGAAATTCTAGTAAAAACAATGCTGTAAAAAACTGTGTGCGAAGCAGATTAAAAGATACCCAAACACGTTAAAGGGTTTGTCCATTCTTTTAGAAAAATCTATTGCTGGACTGGAGAGATTAAAATAGAAAAAAAAAAAATCTTGTCGTTTTTGTGGTTGGAAGGGGGTGGGGAGTGGGGTACACCTAGAATAGGGAAGCCCACTTTAAGGGCTCTATATGAGGATGGAGGGCTGGCGCTCCCGGATTTTTATGTCTACTATGTGGATGCTTTTTCTGTTTCTTAGTTAGGATGTGTGAATGGGTTGAATGGGTGTGACTGAATTTAAATGTCAAATTAGGCTTGAAATGTCCAGCCAATTGGAATCGCAGAGCTACTCACTGTATGAAGCTTAAACAGAGAACACAGGACCAGTCTGGAAAGCTCAGTGTGAACATAACATTGAACTTTAGATTTCGGTGGAATGATTGATGAATAAGGTTTGTACTTTTTAATTGTTCAATTTAGATATTTGGAAAAAAAAAAATTTCTTTTTAAAAAATAAACACTTTTAAAATAGAAAAAAATGTACCCATCTCTACAACTGTTTTCAGACTGCCACTGCTCCCCTCTGATGACAACACATTCATCATTTACGTCACCCTACTGCTACTCACTGGCCTCAGTGGTCAACGGCTCTTCATCCAGGAAGAGATCTCTGATGCCAGTGATTGGCTGCAGCATCCCATGGAACAATGAACGTGACGGCATCGTAGGGGAGCTCTGGGAGTAGCTTTGAAAAAAAAAAAAAAAAAAGGAAAACCTCTTAAAAGTTAAAAATATAAAATTTCATTCAGTTCATCAGGTGCAAGTCAACAACTAAAGATAGTTTTGTTAGACTCATATCAGACCTTTAATATCCTAAAAAAGTTGGAAATATTTGATAATTAGAAGTAGAAACTTTGGAAAGATCTTTCAGGAAGAATGTTATGAGAAAGAACGCTGATCCTTCACTCTGTCATTGACCATGTGTTATCATTATGACCAATTGTAATGGAAAATATGGACTAACATGTATATAGTTGTGTCTGCAAAATGATTGTTCACCAGACAATTGCTCATTCAATGGTTAACCTTACGTGTATGGTTCTTTTTAGGTTCCTGGTAGGAGGAGGAGGGTTGTGAAGTCATGAAGTAGAGCTGTACGCCAACAGAATACTTTAACCCCTTACCGCCGGAGCCAGTTTTGGCCTCTCTGACAGAGCCCTGGTTTTAAAATCTGACATGTGTCACTTTATGTGAGAATAACTTTTTGACACTTTTACCTATCCAAGTGATTCAGAGATTGTTTTCTCATGACACATTGTGCTTTAAGTTAGTAATACATTTTGGTCCAAAAAAGTCCTTGTTTATTTGTGAAAAATATAAAAATATCATGAAAATTTGCAAAAATTAGCAATTTTCAGAGTTCAAAAATTTCTGCGTGAAGACAGATAGTTATTCCACTCAAAATAGTTTATAACTAGCATCTACCATATGTCTACTGTAGGTTGACATCATTTTTTAAATGTTTTTTTTTTTTTTTTACCACATTAAGGGGCTTAGAAATATAGTATTAATTTTTCACATTTTCAAGAAAATTAACAAAATAGATTTTTCTAGGGACCAGTCCAGTTCTAACATGGCTTTTAGAGGCCTGTTTGTTAGATGCCCCCATAAATGACCCCATCTAAGAAACTACACCCCTTAAAGTATTTAAGAAAGCATTTAAGAAGTTTGTTGACACTTTAGGTATTTCACAGAAATTAAAGCAAAGTGGAGGTGAAATTTCAAAATTTAACTTTTTTTTTGCAGATTTTCAATTTGTATTCATTATTCACTGGAACACAGTAGATGTGACCAGGGAAATGTAACTTAATATTGATTCCTCAGATTCTGACGTTTTCAGAGATATCCCATATGTGGCCATAGTGCGCTATTTGGCTCAACCACAAGCCTCAGGATAGGAGGAGCACCTACCGGACTCTAGGGTCTCATTTTCATTACAATTTTATTTTGCCGCCATTTCAGGTTTGCGGACACCCTAAGGTGTCAAAACCTAATAAACTCCCCTAAAAAGACCCCATATTGGAAACTACACCCCTTACGGAACATATCCAGAGGTGCAGTGAGTATGTTGACCCCACAGGTGTTTCACAAATTTTTTTTAGCATTCGGCTCTGAAAATAAAATAATTATTTTTTTCCCAAAAAATCTGAAAATTTTAGTTGAAAATTTTTATTTTTACAAGGAATCCTGGGAAAAAAGCACCCCAAATTGTGTTACGCAATTTCTTCCAAGTTCGGCAATTCCCTACATGTGGGTGTGAACTGCTGTTTGGGCGCATGGCAGGGCGTACAAGGGAGGGAGTGTTATTTGGCTTTTGGAGCACAGATATTGGTGGGGCCATGTCGTGTCTGCAAAGCCCCCAAAGTACTAAAAACGGTTTGAAACCTTCCAGAAGTTGCACATTTTGGATTAAAACCACCCCTCAGGGATCTCATCTAGGGGTGTATTTTGCATTTTGGGCGCACAGGTGTTCCGTAGTCTTTTTTTTATCATTGGGCCATGAAAATGGGAGGAAATAAAAAAGGGCCAGTTCCGCCATTGTTTTTTGGGCTTCTTTTTTACAGTATTCGCCATACGGATAAATGAGGGGATAACTTTACTATGGGGGTGGGTTTACAATTACGATGATATAAATTTTATATAGTTTTTATGTTTTATTCTTTTACACAATAGAAGTGAGTTTATAAAAAGTTGCGTTTTTATGTTGTCCTATTCTGACAGCCAAAACTTTAATTTTTTGTATACGGAGCTGATTGTTTGCTTGTTTTTTACGAGTTGATGTTTTTATTGGTACCATTATGGGGTGCATGTGATGCTTTGATCACTTTTTATTAAAGATTTTAAAATTAAGATTTTTGTAAGGCATTTTGAACAAAATACAGCAATCCTGGTAGTGTTTTTTATTTTTATTTTTTTACAGCGGTCACTGTGCGGTATATAAATGACATGCTAGTTTTACTCAGCAGGTTGATACGATTACAGCGATACCAAATTTGTATATTTTTTTAATGTTTTACTGCTTTTACACTATAAAAACACTTTTATTTGAAAAGGAAAACACGTTTTTGTATCGCCATAGCCTGAGAGCCGTAACTTTTTTATTTTTCTGTTTATGGAGCTGTATAGGGTTTTTTTTTTTTTTTGCGGGATGAGTTGACGTTTTTATTGGTATCATTTTTGGGGGGGACAAGACTTTATGATCGCTTTTAAATCCGTTTTTTGGAAGGCAGGGTGAAGAAAATACTGCAATCCTAGCAGTGTTTTTTTATTTTTAATAGCGTTCACCGTGCAGTATCCGTGACAAGTTAGTTTTACTCTGTGGGTTGAGACGATTATGGTGATACCCAATTTATATAGTTTTTTTTATGTGGAAGCACAATTTTTTATTTTTTTTTTAAAGTTTTTTTTGTATAAAACAATATTTATTCATCGCTATCTTCTGCCATAACTTTTTAATTTTTCCGCATACAGAGCTGTGTAAGGACATACCCATATGTCAATTTGCGGGAACCCCTACCCGACCTTGACATATGGGTACGTCAAATGTCGGAAAGGGGTTAAGAGCTTTGCCAAGATTTTCGGAAATCCCCATAAAGGCTGGAACGGCACTTAAATAAAAAAAAAAATTAAAAAAATAGCCCTCCTACGTTACATGCCGATTTTTTTCCCCATAGATCTCGATTGTTTGTGTTGTGTGTCTTTGATTCATTTTTTGTAGTGTTTTTTTCGACATTCATGTGATCGATTAAATGATTTGTAATGGGGTAAAATTTGTACTAATACACACTTAGGGCCACATTTTTGAAAACTGTCTAGGTCTAAAATTCATTTTCTTGCCCATAGCAACCAATCAGATCTGCCCTTTTATTTTTCCAGAGCACTATATGAAATGAAAGGGGAGCTCTGATTGGTTGCTATGGGCAACAAGGTGAGTTTTAGACCTAGACAGTTTTCATACATTTGGCCCTTTATTTTTGTGCATGAAAAGTTACATATTTTACCTGCCGTTTTTTTGGGCCAAAGAAAATAATGTTTGAAAATTGGCATGCGTTTCTTTATTGACATTTAACAATTAGGGTATGTCCACACAGCGCATTTGTGTTGGCTACATTTGCGCCACAAAATGCAGTTGTTGCGTCGTTGCAATTACGCGCTTGCTAGCGATAATTTCAAAGCGAAAACGATGTGTAGTGCCCAAGGCCGGTTTCGGACTCCTATACTTTATTATTTTACGCTCCGTATACGTCTGAAAGAATTGACATGTCTGGTTCTAGCGTGAAATGCGTCATCTGTTCTTGCCTTTTATTTTTATTAATAATTTAATGATCTTTTCCCCGACTACATGGTAATTAAGCTCTGTAAACGAGCACCAAAGTGTTCCTTTCCTGTTTGAACATTATAATTTGAGAGAACGTGATATGGTGCAAAATAGAAACCTGTAAAAGGCCTGTAAATGAGGCCCTTCAGAATTTCAGTCCTGGGTGGCAGTGATCTCATGTTAAAGATGTTCTGCAGCAGCATTAGTATATACTATCAATAATAAAAGATAGATCTCACAATAATTGAGAAAATTATAAATCATGCTGTGGTGCCCTAACCTTTAACCTCCACATATAGCTAGAAACTATGCCTCTTCTAAATTATCCCTTCAAATAATAATGTATAATGTACTAAATCCCTATATATATATATACAGTACCTCACAAAAGCGAGTACACCCCTTACATTTTTGTAAATATTGTATTATATCTCATCATGGGCAACACTTTGATACAATGTACATTAGTCAGTGTACAGCTTGTATAAGGGTATGTTCACACAGCTTATTTGGGCGCACATGTCGCCGCGTATTACGCATTATACGCGGAAAAAAGCGCGCCGCAATTACGGTAATACATAGCTCTCATAGAGAGCTATGGATTACGCGTCATCCCCCCGCGCGTACAATATGATCGTATTGTACGCACGGAGGGAGAATGGACATGTCAATTGTTCGCGGCGATTACGCGCCGCGAACAAATAATTTCAATGGGGACGGTGGGCTGCTGGCCGCTGCATGCTTTCAGAATACGTGCTTCCAAAGCACCCGGCTTATTGTGGCGCGGATACCGTGTGAACATACCCTAGCAGTGCTACTTTGTTGTGCCCTCTGTAGCGCCTCACTCATGCTTGGACGCCATCTTGGCCTCGCTTGGCTCATGGGATCGCCGTCTTTTGTAAACGGATGGCACTGACAACGTCTTCTTCTTTAACTCAGCCTGTTTTATTTTGGGCACAGGTTGATAACACAGCACAAACATCATACAGAGTAAACAAAACCCTAGGCCGTCTGGCTACTAGCTATACCAATAGCTTCCCTAACTATCGTGTCTGGACCTAGCGTCCAGACCCACAACGAAAGGCTGTACCACCAATCACCGCTGGTTCAGGCTTCCTCCAGCCTGGGGGGTAAGAAGAGCCTTCCTTACTTGCTCCCTTGCTGCTCCAACTGCAGGTAGCAGACCACACCCCCCGATCACCTGTAGTAGGAGGCCTCTTATAGCCCTACAGGGACTGGCCCAAAGCCTGGCCTGGAACGTGGGGACGGCCTCCCACCCAACGCTATGACCATCCCGGGAAAGGAGACCCATACCTGGCTGCAAGGCAGCCATTCTAGCTAACTGTGTCAGTAACCTATTGTCACTGACACCAGCAAGTCTCCGTCCCCCACCGACCCCAGACATTCGGTGGCACGTTTGCCGCAGGTACCCTGCTGAATTACACCTAGTGGCAGAGACCTGAAACTGCACACGGTCAGTCTGCCACACCTCAAAACAACTCAACACACAGCCATCAATGTCTAAACTGCTGGCAATAAAAGTGAGTACATCCCTAAGTGAAAATGGAAAAATTGTGCCCAATTTGTCATTTTCCCTCCCCGGTGTCATGTGACTCATTAGAGTTACAAGGTCTGATCTGTGATTGGGGAATAGGTGTGTTAAGTTTGGTGTTATCGCTCTCAGACTCTCTCATACTGGTCACTGGAAGTTCAACATGACACCTCAGGGCAAAGAACTCTCTGAGGATTTGAAAAAAAGAATTGTTGCTCTATATAAAGATGGCCTAGGCTATAAGAAGATTGCCAACACCCTGAAACTGAGCTGCAGCGCGGTGGCCAAGACAACACAGCAGCTTAACAAGACAGGTTCCACTCAGAACAGGCCTTGCCATGGTCGACCAAACACGTGCTCAGCGTCATAGCCAGAGATGAATGCTGCCAGCATTGATGCACAGGTTACAGGGTGGGGTTCAGCCTGTCAGTGCTCAGACCATACAACTTGGTCTGCATGGCTGTCGACCCAGTAGGAAGCCTCTTCTAAACATGATGCACAAAAAAGTCAACAAACAGTCTAGGGCAGGGGTGGGCAATTAATTTTCCCATCGGGCCGCATGAAAAAGTGCGATGCTTTCGGAGGGCCGGACTAATAAAAACATAGGGTGAACGGGGGAAAAAATCGTTTTTTGGGTGACTATTTTTGTGGAAACTTACTGGGGGATGTATCTATATACCTGCCTTACTCATGGTACACAGTAAGGCAGGTATATACAGCTCTCCTCAGTAAGGTAGGTATGTAGATGTATGTCCTCTCAGTCTGGCAGGTATATACAGCTCCCCTCAGTCAGTCAGGTATATAGATATAGGTACCCGCAGGCAGGTATATAGATAGATACAACTCCCCACAGGCAGGTATATAGATAGATACAGCTCCCCACAGGCAGGTATATAGATAGATACAGCTCCCCACAGGCAGGTATATAGATACAGCTCCCCACAGGCAGGTATATAGATAGGTACAGCTCCCCTCAGGCAGGAATATAGATAGGTACAGCTCCCCACAGGCAGGAATATAGATAGGTACAGCTTCCCACAGGCAGGTATTTAGATACAGCTCCCCACAGGCAGGTATATAAATAGGTTCAGCTCCCCTCAGGCAGGAATATAGATAGGTACAGCTCCCCACAGGCAGGAATATAGATAGGTACAGCTCCCCACAGGCAGGAATATAGATAGGTACAGCTCCCCTGAGCCAGGAATATAGATAGGTACAGCTCCCCTCACGCAGGTATATAGATAGATATAGCTCCCCTCAAGCAGGTATATAGATAGATATAGCACCCCTCAGGCAGGTATATTTAAGGCTCCAAACAGGCAGGTATATCGCTATTTAGGGCTCCATACAGGCAGGAATATAGTTAAAGCTCCACACAGGCAGGTATATAGCTAGTTAGGTCTTCCCACAAGCAGGTAGGGCTTCCCACAGGCAGGTATATAGACAGGGCTTCCCACAGGCAGGTATATAGACAGGGCTATCCACAGGCAGGTATATAGACAGGGCTATCCACAGGCAGGTATATAGACAGGGCTTCCCACAGGCAGGTATATAGACAGGGCTTCCCACAGGCAGGTATATAGACAGGGCTTCCCACAGGCAGGTATATAGATAGGGCTTCCCACAGGCAGGTATATAGATAGGGCTTCCCACAAGCAGGTATATAGATAGGGCTTCCCACAGGCAGGTATATAGATAGGGCTTTCCACAGGCAGGCATATAGATAGGGCTTCCCACAGGCAGGCATATAGATAGGGCTTCCCACAGGCAGGCATATAGATAGGGCTTCCCACAGGCAGATATATAGACAGGGCTTCCCACAGGCAGGGAAATAGATAGGGCTTCCACAGCAGGGATATATAGCTAGATAGATAGGGCTTTCCACAGGCAGGCATATAGATAGGGCTTCCCACAGGCAGGTATATAGATAGGGCTTTCCACAGGCAGGTATATAGATAGGGCTTCCCAAAGGTCAGGCAATATAGATAACGGCTTCCCACAGGCAGGCATATAGATAGGGCTTCCCACAGGCATGTAGATATAAGGACTTAGGGCTTCCCACAGGCAGGTATATAGATTGGGCTTTCCACCATTAGGGTCAGGCATAATAATAGGATAGGGCTTCCCACAGGCAGGTATATAGATAGGGCTTCCCACAGTGAGGCTCCGCATATAAGATAGGACTTCCCACAGTCTGGTATATAGATAGGGCTTACCACAGGCAGGTATATAGATAGGGCTTCCCACAGGCAGGCATATAGATAGGACTTCCCACAGGCAGGTATATAGATAGGACTTCCCACAGGCAGGTATATAGTTTTATCACCAAAATAACAAACACTAATACTCACCTTGGCTTACCTGCTTCCCGGCCGAGCGCGCTCATCTTCTATCCGAGGAGCTTCCCGGGCTGGTGGGCGTGATGACGTCATGCCGCCAGTGCCGGGACGCTCCTCCGTCAGCTCCTGGGCCCGCACAGTTATTACTCTGTGTGCGTCCAGGAGAGGCAGCGGCGCGGTGAGCGGAGTTCACCGCGTCGCTGCCTAATTCACCAGCAATAGTAGCGCTGACGGCCCGCGCCGGCCTCTCAGCAATACCCGGCCGCGGCGGGCCGTCAGCGCTACTATTAGCAGACCTGGGCATCGTACGCCGCGGGCCGCATCCGACGAGCTGGGGGGCCGTACTTTGCCCAGGTCTGGTCTAGGGGAACCCCCGGAAAGATTTTTGGACATATGGAGCCTATGGCTAGTTGCAGGTACAGTAAAATCCTGCTGTTTGGGAGACTTGGGCATTGGAGGAATGAGTGGGCTTGTGACTGTGGAGTGGGTGTGATTGTCAGGTTGCATGGCAGGTCTTTTTAGGGGAATGTCACGGTGCACGTTTCCGCCGTGAAGCAGCAAGGCACGGTAAGGGTTCATCCCTCTAGTCAGTCGACACACCCAGGGAGAGGCCGGGCTGATGAGCTTAGGAGTTACAGCAGAGCTCCGAATCAAGTCAGAGGGTGTGTTGCACTGGCCAATAGGAGGGCCCGGAGGCCGCACCAATCGTCTGCTCGGGCTCTGGGTTCCTCATTTAAACTCCCTCATTTCTCTCAGTCCTTGCCTGAGAAAGGTTTCTCCTTGCTTTTCCTGTTTATATTTGCTCTCCTGATTCCTGGCCTCGGCTCGCTTCCTGACCGCGCCTTTGCCTCTGACTTTGTACTGCGCTCCTGACCGTGTTTGGACCCCGGCTTGCTTTTTGACTATTCTTTTGTCTTACGTTTCTTGGCATATACGTTCCCGTACGGTGACTGACCCGGACTGTTGGACTTTGAATTTCCCTGACAGCCCTGCACTTAGCAGCGTAGGGGCTGTCGTCCAGTTGGGGTCTGTCTCCAAGGGCAGCATGCCAAGTAGGCAGGGACAGTGGGCTGGGTGGCAGTCAGGGCCCACTGCACCTCCTCTGACGTGACATTTTCTCAGGCTGTACATTACTGCTCCCCAGGTACCATGAACCCCATGATTGCACTGGTGGAGCAGATGCAGGGACTTACCCAGTTAGTCCAAGACCTGGCACTGAGGGTACAGCACCAAGAGACCTCCCAGGGTACCCCTCATGGTGGGAACCCTCTGACATCGCTTTCCCCTTCGGAGGAACCCCCCATTCACCTACCCGATAGGTTTTCGGGAGACAAGAGGGCTTTTCTGACTTTTAGGGAGGGATATCGGCTGTATTTTCGACCCCGCCCTCGTACCTCTGGTAATGAGGAACAGAGAGTGCGAATTGTCATGTCCCTTCTCCAAGGTTCCCCCCAGGAGTGGGCATTCTCACTACCCCCTGACTAACCGGAATTGTCTTCTGTAGACATATTTTTTGTCTCTTTGGGACTTCTCTTCGACGACCCTGATAGGGAGGCGGTGGCCGAAACTCAGCTCACCACCTTAAGGCAGGGTAAGAGGACTGTAGAGGAGTACGCCTCTGACTTTCGTCGCTGGTGCGTTCCTTCGGGGTGGAACGACCCAGCCCTCAGGTGCCAGTTCCGGGTAGGATTGGCTGACCATGTTAAGGACATGTTGGTGGCCTATCCCACTCCGGCACTCTGGACGACGCCATCGCTTTGGCAGTCCGATTAGACAGACTGTTTAGGGAGAGACGTCGGGAGCAGACCCTTTCTCCATTGCCCCGCCTTATTCCACTACTCCGTTCTGCCACCGCCCCAGTACCTTCAAGTGTGGTGATACCCCCTGAGGAGCCTATGCAGGTAGGGGCCTCTTCTATGGGTACTGCCAGTGACCGCAGGACCTCACGTCGCACCCAGGGACTGTGCTTCTACTGTGGCGGAGAAGGTCATCGCATCCGTGAGTGTCCCAAAAGGAGGTCCTGGCCGGAAAACTCCAGCGCCTAGGTGGCTCGCGGGAAAGTCACCTAGGCGAACAGGTATTCCCTATGGTATTAAAAAAGCTGTTGTTGCCAGTGAAAATTTCATATTTTTCTTTGTGTGAATCCGGGAGTGCTTTTGTAGATTCAGGGTCGGCTTTCAATTTTGTGGACGCCTCATTCGCTAAGCGTCTGGGCCTTCCCTGGAGGCCTCTAGCGGATCCCATGTGAGTTGTGGCTATTGATTCTACCCCATTGGCTAAGGGCATTATTCAGTATTGCACCCCAGAACTTGAGGTGCTAGTTGGGTCTATGCATAAGGAGAAATGTACACTCTTTATCATGGAGGGCTTACCCGCTGATGTTGTTTTGGGGTTGCCCTGGCTTCAGAGACACAACCCGGTTATTGATTGGAGTTCTGGAGAATTAATTAGGTGGGGAAAACAGTGCTTTGACAAATGTCTCCCTATGGTTCCAGGATCTAAAAATGTTAAAGCTGACGCGATATCTAGAAGCTTCTGTGCCAGTCACTCACCTCGGGAGGATCCAGTACCTATATTACCCAAGGAGGCAATTGTCTCGGCCATGTCCCCCGATTTAGCCACTGAGATTAAGACACACCAGGACATGAGACCTGCTAATTGTCCTGCGTCTAGAGTCTTTGTCCCTACCCAGTTTCGGCTACGCTTGTTTAAGGAATTGCATGATTCGGTATTATCAGGACATCCTGGAATGTCTGGCACAAAGAGGCTCATCTCTCGCAAGTACTGGTGGCCTTCTCTGTATCGGGAAGTGGAGGCCTATGTGGCAGCATATGACATTTGTGCTTGGGCAAAAGTTCCCAGAACTCGTCCTCCTGGGGAACTTTGTCCTCTCCCCACACCCGAGCACCCATCGACTCACATATCCATGGACTTTATGACCGATCTTCCTACCTCTGAGGGTAAGACGGTCATTTGGGTGGTTCCACTAAGACGTTTGCCGTCGTCCAAGAAGCTTGCCGACCTTTTCATCAAACACACTGTCAAACTACATGGGTTACCCGAGAATATCGTTCTGACAGAGGGGTCCAATTTGTGTCCCGTTTCTGGAGATCTCTCTGTCAGGCTCTGGGTATCACCCTATCCTTCTCCTCGTCTTTCCACCCTGAAACTAATGGGCAGACGGAGAGGGTGAACCAAATCGTTACACAAAAACTTCGTTGTTTTGTATCTGATCAACAGGCGGATTGGGTTAAAGGAAATGTGTCATTAAAAATGACTTATTGTTTAACTCACGTTTTTATGTTAAACACATTTTTTAAGAATTTTTGGTTATATATATTTTTAATTTTCCATATCACTTTCAATATTTTTTAATAATTCTTAAGTCCTGCAGTTTTCACTTTGGCCACTAAGCCTAACAATCGTCTGACACTTCCTGTCCTATAGATAAAGATTTTCAGCAGTGTGTTCATTATTTACACAAGCAGGGTCAAACTGAAAGGAGACACCAATGTGAATAGATAACACAGGATCCACCAGTCACAAGAGGAGATGTCACAGCTCTCACCCCCCTCCTCCCTGCAGAGTGAATTCTTCCCAGGTCACACAGCATGACTAGAAAACTGTCCTATAGAAGTCTATGGGACAGAAACAGTCTTATGGTTCCTATGTGCATGAAGCTGCTGT
This sequence comes from Phyllomedusa bahiana, assembly GCA_025379985.1. Classification (NCBI taxonomy): domain Eukaryota; kingdom Metazoa; phylum Chordata; class Amphibia; order Anura; family Hylidae; genus Phyllomedusa; species Phyllomedusa bahiana. The sequence goes on from JAODAL010011937.1 coordinate 79,036, forward strand.
AAAGTATCTCTCTGTCTGCTGTTAAAGCAGTGCAAGCAAGGCCTAGTGGCCAAAGTGAAAACTGCAAGACTTAAGAATTATGAAAAAATATTGAAAGTGATATGGAAAATTAAAAATAAATGTAACCAAAAATTCTTAAATGTGTTTAACATAAAAACGTGAGTTAAACAATAATTAATTTTTGATGACACATTCCCTTTAAATACTTACCGTTAGTAGAATTCGCGATTAATAATCAGGATAATAGTTCATCTGAGGTCTCTCCGTTTTTTTTTTTGCAACTATGGTTTTCACCCGAGACATGCATCTTTATCCAGCGCTACGTCCGATCACAATGGGTGGATGCTATCGTTAAAGATCTGTGCACAGTCTGGGCCCAGAGCATCCAAAAAAGAAAGAGTGACAAAAGACGCCTTTGCTCTAGTGGTTTTGCTGTGGGGGATAAAGTTTGGTTGTCCACCTGAAATCTTCGCCTAAAAGTGCCTTGCGGTAAATTAGCTCCACGATTTGTGGGTCCTTATGTGGTGCAGGAAGTGGTGAACCTGGTGGCATACCGTCTTAAGTTACCTGCCTCCCTCCGGGTACATAACGGTTTTCACCAGTCACTATTAAAGAGGTACATTCCATCTCCGACTTCACCTTCGATACCCCCTCATCTGGTTAGTGTAGAGGGTCAGTTGGAATATGAAGTTGCCCGTATCGTAGACTCCCATAGAGTGCAGAGGTCCTTGCAGTACCTTGTCCACTGGAAGGGTTATGGCCCGGAGGTCATGGGTTCCGGCCAGGTTCATCCACGCTGAATCTCTGATCAGGGAATACCACGACTCTCACCCGGACAAACCCAAACAAGGGAAGGGTCCAGTGGCCCCTCCTAACAGGGGGGGTACTGTGACGGCGCACGTTTCCGCCGTAAAGCAGCAAGGCACGGTAGGGGTTAATCCCTCTAGTCAGTCGACACACCCAGGGAGAGGCCGGGCTGATGAGCTTAGGAGTTACAGCTCAGCTCCGAATCAGTCAGAGGGTGTGTCGCACTGGCCAATATGAGGGCCCGGAGGCCGCACCAATCGTCTGCTGGGGCGGGCTCTGGGTTCCTCATTTAAACTCCCTCATTTCTCTCAGTCCTTGCCTGAGAAAGGTTTCCCCTTGCTACTTCCTGTATTTCCTGTTGGTATTTCCTCTCCTGATTTCTGACCTCGACTCGCTTCCTGACCTCACCTTTGCCTCTGACTTTGTACTGCGCTCCTGACCGTGTTTGGACCCCGGCTTGCTTTTTGACTATTCTTTTGGCTTACGTTTCTTGGCATATACGTTCCCGTACTGTGACTTACCCGGACTTTGGACTTTGTGTTTTCCTGACGGTCCTGCGCTTAGCAGCGTAGGGGCTGTCGTCCAGTTGGGGTCTGTCTCCAAGGGCAGCACGCCAAGTAGGCAGGGACAGTGGGCTGGGTGGCAGTCAGGGCCCACCTCCTCTGACGTGACAGGGAACATATGGGTGGATTCATCCTGATCTAATACCAATGTGCTGGACTTGTGTATATGTATACATACAGGACTTTCCCATGCACAGATTTGATACCAGTCTGTATATTGAGGTGGGAGGGGAATGGCATGATTTGCTGTATATTGTGTAGTGTATGCTGGAACGTGTGTTCTACTGTTTTGTATTTTACAAAAACTTTTCAAAAATAAGAACTTAAAAAAAAGTTTGCTGAAGACAAGTAGACTAAGGACATGGATTGCTGAACCCATGTCCTATGCTCTGATGAGACCAAGATAAACTTACAGGCAGTCCCCTACTTACATCGTTCCAACTTACATACGCCCCTAGTTACAAACGGAGACTTGTGGGGCGTGGCTGACATTCAACACTGAGTCACACCCCATGATAACCAAGCGCAAGCATGCCACAGCTGCACATGAGATACAGAAAGTTAGGTGAAATCTTCTAAAAAAGGGCAAAGACAGCAAAACAAACGTAAAAACTGTTGCCTGTACTATCCCCAAAAATGTTTTGCTGGAATTACATCTAATAAATATACCTGTTCCAACTTACATACAAATTCAACTTAAGAACAAACCTACAGTCCCTATCCCGTTTGTAACCCGGGGACTGCCTGTATTTGGTTCAGGTGGTGTCAGGCGTGTGGGGCGGCAACCAGGTGAGGAGTACAAAGACAAGCTGCTACAACCTGTGAAGTTCTAGTGAACACCATGCCCAAGAGAGTTAAAGGGGTTTTGCCACGAAGTAAAATTGACGTGGGAAGTTTGTAAATTAAATAATAAACATTTTCACTATTCATTATTATTAAAAATTCTGCACCGTTTTTGTCTTAGCTGCTCCTTTAGTGATCCATTGTTTACAGCTCATCTCCAGGGGATATGACCAGGGCTGTGAACTCCTCAGTCCTGGTCAGACATGCTCAGACATCACCTCTCTCAGTAGGCAGCTACTGAGTGTTCAAACCCCAGGTACTGTCCTTCTACTTCTGTTCTCTATACTCCTTAATAATTAGTCAAACACTGCAAATAAATTAAAAAAATAAACCTCATACTGCTAGAATTAGGATCAATGGTACTCTGTCTAGATCCTTTCAGATTCGCAATGGGACACTGCAAGGCTGCCCGCTATCACCCATTCTGTATGTGATAGCCATGGAATATCTGATGCAGTCCATTAGAGCTAACCGGGAGGTCAAAGGGATATTAGTGGGTTAAGATCAACAGAAATGTGCAGCATTCGCAGATGATCTCCTTGTGTACATCACTGAACCCGAGACCTCCTTGCCGGCACTGATGACTTTGTTGGATAGGTTTAGCTCCCTTAGTAATTTCAAAGTTAATCTCACCAAGAGTGTCACGCTCGATATCAACTTGGAGTCTGGTATAGCGAATCCCTTGAAAGTTAAATACCCCTTTAAGTGGACAAAAGACTCTTTCACATATTTAGGGGTTCAAATTCCCGTCAATATGGACCGAACGTTTGCACTCAATTATTAAACTTTATCTCAGACCATCAAAACAGATTTGTCTAAATGGGACAGGAAAGATTTTTCCTGGATAGGAAGAATTAACATTTTAAAAATGAATATACTCCCCAGGCTTCTATACTTATTCCAATGTATTAAATTACCGTGCACTTTTTTTCGTCAGCTAAACAAATGCATTAGGAAATTCGTGTGGGCTAATAAACAGGCTAGGATAGCAAGAAACACACTTATCAGGCGAAAGGTTGGCGCTTCCAGATTTGAAGTATTATTGCATAGCAACGGCTGGCGCTAGGGTATTAGATTGGTTTCATTCCAAATCAACAAAACGATGGGTACAACTTGAGGAGTCCTTGTCAGGGCGTCCCCTGTCCGCACTGCCATGGTTGTTCTCCCAACGAGTGCGTACACGTTTGGACCACCTTCCCCTGGTTGCCAACGTTACCTTGTCTATCCTTAAAGTGCAGGGCCCTCGACACCTTCTATATACCTTAGGGGGTCCCCTTACCGCTATTCAGGGAAACCCTGAACTGCAAGTCACAGAGCCAGACTTATTGTTTGTTGACCCCTTAGTTAAGAAACACCGGGTTATTGGAACCTTCATTAATAAAGGATCCTTTAAAACATATAATGAGATCGTACCTCATCAATGTCAATCTCCCAATGTATGGTTACAATATGTTCAGATTAAGAACTATTTTGATGTGAACAAGATAAGTATGGGGTTCCGTAGGGCTCCCACTGGATTTGAGCAATTATGTATCCAAGACCAGACCCCCAGACATGTGGTATCAACAATATATAACATGATCCTGGCCACTACCTCCTCCACTCAACCCCTATTTCAAATTAATTGGGAAAGGGAACTGGATGTCTCGGTGTCGAGTGAGGATTGGACTAAAGCCTGTGTGTTAGCAGCCAAAGCCTCGGTTTCTTGTCATATATAACTGAATTATAAGGTCCTATCTAGATGGTACAGGGTTCCTGCACTATTGCACTCACTGTTTCCCCAAGTTCCCCCTCTGTGTTGGAGATGTGGTCAGGGTCGTGGGGATATGTCACATATCTGGTGGGGATGCGAGGAAATCCAGCCGTTCTGGCTTAAGGTTATCGAGGTTATAGCATTGATCACTGGTACTCAGCTGCGAAATGATCCGTCGGTCCTTCTTCTCTTCATGCTTCCTATGGATCTACACTCTTAATGGGAGCTTGATCATTTTTTCTGTTGGTATCAGCAAAGTTGTTGATTCTGAGGAAATGGAAATCTGTCCAGATACCATCAATGTCTGAATGGTTCAAAGAAATCTTTTGCATCCAACGCATGGAGGAAGTGAGGGCAGATAGTGATCAACTTCTCGATCAGTTTCATAAGACTTGGATGGATTGGATGACCTTTGTAGCATCTCCTGCATACCAATCACTTTAGTTTTCGATGGGTCTGGGTCCCCGTCTTTGCCTGTCACCATACTGACTGCTATCTTAACATATCTGTACTGATTTCAAGTTGGTGGTAGGGTCCTCTTATGGTTTGAGCTCGGCTTGCTTTTGTTTTGTTTTTGTCTACTTTAGTTAATTAGTATGGTATTTAAATGATTGTATACCATTGCTGTACGGTGACTTTTGGCCATGACTCCTTCCATGGGACAAAGTTTTTATTTTTTAGGTCACTATTTCACGGTTTAACTTTATGCATCTATGGAGGGACTCTGTGGTGTAGCATATGTTGCAACGTCTACAAGTACACGGACATTTCCTACATATGGCAATTTATTATAGCCTTTAGTATTAAGCTTGGTAATTTTTTCTGATTGCTTATTTCTTATCAGGGTTGCATCGTTGTACGACCGTCTCTTACAATTATGTTGTTCACAGATTATTTTCCTTACTTTTTGTAGTGTAATGTAATTCTGTTTGTCTGTTTACATATTTTCAATAACGCATTTTGAAAAACGAAAAAAAAAAAAGAAACCTCAATGAGCTCTGTGCATTGATAAAGAGAAATAAAATCCACAGGTTTGGTTCCTGCAGGGATTTGAACCGAGGACCCTTGTGGCTGGAGGCAAAACTTTTACCTCTGAGCTACATTGTAGCTACATATAATTCTATACATAAACAGACCTTTCTTTGACTAGAGAGAGGAAAGGCCTGGTGATGTCATCCTGCTGGGTCACATGATATGCAATTCAAACAAATCACACATGCCCCCTTATGAGCACAAAGAGCTGAAGAGCTGGATGCAGGAGGTATGAAATGAGATTGTGGCAAAACCCCTTTAAGGCAGTGTTGGAAAATGATGGTGGCCAACCAAAATATTGACACTTGGGCACAATTTGTTTTACTTAGGGGTGTACTCAGGGCAGTTCCTAGGCTAAATTTCACTCAGGGCGAGGTGAAGAAATTTCGCCCCCCCGCCGGTAACATAATGCGCCACAATGGGACACATTGCATCACCATCACCCAAAGCCAAAATATACAAAAAGCTTTACCACAATGTGCTGCGTATAAAACTACTAAATAAGTCACACAGTTACCAAATAACACAGCTACTACACAAAAACAGAATCCCAAGACCACATATCACCAACACACAGTGACCGAATAATACAAACTGACCATTACTGAGTACAAACCATTAACTAAAAACCCAAAATTCCGGCATAAAAGTGACATACATTATTGGATACATTGTAAAACAGCTCTGCAGAAAATATAAAAAAAAATTTCAGTAAAAGTTATAAACTAGTGACTCACGGAACGTCTCTGACGAGTTGTCTCTTTCTCTTCTTCTTCTCCATCTCTCCAAAGCCATGATGACCACTCCTGATCTTCACTGTAAATTTACAAAACAAACATCTGTAAGTACCCCATTTATCAGCACTTCTCTACCAATTCCTATCTCTATACAAACGCCCCATCTATAGCACCTCATATGGTAGCCATGTAATATGCCCCCTGTAGCCAGAAGATGCCCCCTGTAGGCAGTGAATGCCCCCTGCAGCCAGTAGATGCCCCCCCTTGTAGCCAGTAGATGCCCCCCCCTTGTAGCCCGGATGCCCCCTATAGCCAGGGAGTAGCCCCCGTACCAGGTGATGCCCCCCTGTAGCCTGTAATTGCCCCCTTGTAGCCAGTGAATGCCCCCCCTGTAGCCAGTAGATGCCCCCCCTTGTAGCCAGAGATGCCCCCTGTAGCCAGAAGATGCCCCCCTGTAGCCAGTACATGCCCCCCTGTAGCCAGTACATGCCCTCATTGTAGCCAGTGATGCCCCCTCTTATAGCCCTAGATGCCCCCCCTTGTAGCCATTGATGCTCACCTTTTAGCCAGTATTGCCCCCATAAGCAGTGATGTCCCTTTGTAGCCAGTGATGCCCCTTGTAGCCAGTGATGCCCCCTTGTAGCCAGTAGATTCCCCCCCCCCCTTGTAGCCAGTATTGCCCCCGTAAGCAGTGATGCCCCCTTGTAGCCAGTGATGCCCCCCTTGTAGCCAGTAGATGCCCTCTGTAGCCAGTAGATGCCCCCCTTGTAGCCAGTAGATGCCCCCTCTGTAGCCATTAGATGCCCCTTGTAGCCAGTGATGCCCCTCTTGTAGCCAGTAGATGCCCCCCTTGTAGCCAGTATTGCCCCCGTAAGCAGTGATGCCCCCTCTGTAGCCAGTTACCCCCTGTAGCCAGTAGATGCCCCCCCTGTAGCCAGTATTGCCCCCGTAAGCGGAAAAAGCCCCCTTTTTAGCCAGTGATGCCCCTCCTGTAGCCCGTGATGCCCCCATTGTAAGGAGTGATGCCCCTCCTGTAGCCAGTGATTTCCCCCCCTGTAGCCCCGTGATGCCTCCATTGTAGCCAGTGATGCCTCCATTGTAGCCAGTGATGCCCCCTTGTAGCCAGTGATGCCCCTCCTGTAGCCAGTGTGCCCCCATTGTAGCCAGTGTGGCCCCCATTGTAGCCAGTGATGCCCCCTGTAGCCAGTGATGCCCCCCTTGTAGCCAGTGATGCCCCCCTTGTAGCCAGTGATGCCCCTTCCTGTAGCCAGTGATGCCCTCCTGAAAGCCAGTGATGCCCCCCTTGAAAGCCAGTGATGCCCCCGTGTAGCCATTTGATGCCCCCCCTTGTAGCCAGTGATGGCCCCTTGTAGCCAGTGATGCCCCCTTGTACCCAGTGATGCCCCTGTAGCCAGTGATGCCCCCCTGTAGCCAGTGATGCCCCCCTTGTAGCCAGTGATGCCCCCTGAAAACCAGTAATATGCCCCCCTTGTAGCCAGTGATGCCCCCCCTTGTAGCCCAGTGATGCCCCCTTGTAGCCAGTGATGCCCCCCTTGTAGCCAGTGATGCCCCTTGTTCCCATGTATGCCCCCTGTAGCCACAGAGCCCCCTGTAGCCAGTAGATGCCCCTGTAACTAAATATAAAAATAACAAAAAAGTACTCACCTCGGTCCGCGCGTCCCGGTCCGGAGCTGCTAAAGCAGTGGGAGCGCTGAGCGGTGTAAGCACGTGACTCATCACGCTGCTTACACTGTCACGCACCCCAGGGATCTCCTCGGCGGAGGCTGCCTCTGCCCCCGAGGGGAGGGCAGCATCATAGGGGGCGTTGGTGAAAGCTGTGCGCCCCCTGCGACGCTGATACAGTGGAGGAGGTCAGGAGGGGAACGATCCGTCCCCCTCCTCCTGCAGCTGCGGTCCGGCGGCTGTTATAAGACAGCCGCGCAGAGTCAGAGGCGCTCCTCCGGGCGGGCAGGGCCTGGGTGTTCTCACTTTTGTTGCCAGCGGTTTAGATATTGAAGGCTGTTTGTTGAGTTATTTCAAAGGCACACCATAGTTACACTGTTATACAAGCTGTACACTGACTACATTGTGTCATATCTTCAGTGCTGTCCCATGAAAAGATATAATACAATATTTACAAAAATGTGAGGGGTGTGTTCACTATTGTGAGAGACTGTACATAACAATGCGCATGATCAATCTATCCACATAATAATGTATAGGATCCAGTAATCTGAATGTAAATGTACTGGATCCACTCATATAACAATATATAATGTACAGAATCCCTATATCTGTATAACAATATATAATGTACAAAATCCATCTATCCATATAGCACTGTATAATGGACAGGATCCCTATATCACCCTAGCACTGTATAATGGACAGGATCCCTATATCCACCTAGCACTGTATAATTTTTACAGGTTCCTATATCCCCTAGCACGTAATAATGTTACGGGATCCCTATATCCCCCTAGCACTGTATAATGTACGGGATCCTATATCCCCCTAGCACTGTATAATGTACGGGATCCCTATATCCCCCTAGCACTGTATAATGGACAGGATCCCTATATCCACCTAGCACTGTATAATGTACAGGATCCCTATATCCACCAAGCACTGTATAATGTACTGGATCCCTATATCCCCCTAGCACTGTATAATGTACTGGATCCCTATATCCCCCTAGCACAGTATAATGGACAGGATCCTTATATCCCCCTAGCACTGTATAATGTTCGGGTTCCCTATATCCCCCTAGCACTGTATAATGTAGTGGATCCCTATATCCCCCTAGCACTGTATAATGTAGTGGATCCCTATATCCACCTAGCACTGTATAATGGACGGGATCCCTATATCCCCCTAGCACTGTATAATGTACAGGATCTCTATATCCCCCTAGCACTGTATAATGTAGTGGATCCCTATATCCCCCTAGCACTGTATAATGTAGTGGATCCCTATATCCCCCTAGCACTGTATAATGTACTGGATCCCTATATCCCCCTAGCACTGTATAATGTACTGGATCCCTATATCCCCCTAGCACTGTATAATGTAGTGGATCCCTATATCCCCCTAGCACTGTATAATGGACGGGATCCCTATATCCCCCTAGCACTGTATAATGTACTGGATCCCTATATCCACCTAGCACTGTATAATGTACTGGATCCCTATATCCCCCTAGCACTGTATAATGTACGGGATCCCTATATCCCCCTAGCACTGTATAATGTACTGGATCCCTATATCCCCCTAGCACTGTATAATGGACAGGATCCCTATATCCCCCTAGCACTGTATAATGTACTGGATCCCTATATCCCCCTAGCACTGTATAATGTACTGGATCGCTATATCCCCCTAGCACTGTATGATGTACAGGATCCGTACATATAAAAATGTACAGGATACCTATATCCCCCTATCACTGTATAATGTACAGGATCCCTATATCCCCCTAGCACTGTATAATGTACTGGATCCCTATATCCCCCTAGCACTGTATAATGGACAGGATCCCTATATCCCCCTAGCACTGTATAATGGACAGGATCCCTATATCCCCCTAGCACTGTATAATGTACTGGATCCCTATATCCCCCTAGCACTGTATAATGGACAGGATCCCTATATCCCCCTAGCACTGTATAATGGACAGGATCCCTATATCCCCCTAGCACTGTATAATGGACAGGATCCCTATATCCCCCTAGCACTGTATAATGTACTGGATCCCTATATCCACCTAGCACTGTATAATGGACAGGATCCCTATATCCACCTAGCACTGTATAATGGACAGGATCCCTATATCCCCCTAGCACTGTATAATGTACAGGATCCCTATATCCCCCTAGCACTGTATAATGTACTGGATCCCTATATCCCCCTAGCACTGTATAATGGACAGGATCCCTATATCCCCCTAGCACTGTATAATGTACTGGATCCCTATATCCCCCTAGCACTGTATAATGGACAGGATCCCTATATCCCCCTAGCACTGTATAATGTACAGGATCCCTATATCCCCCTAGCACTGTATAATGTACGGGATCCCTATATCCCCCTAGCACTGTATAATGTACTGGATCCCTATATCCCCCTAGCACTGTATAATGTACTGGATCCCTATATCCCCCTAGCACTGTATAATGTACTGGATCCCTATATCCCCCTAGCACTGTATAATGTACAGGATCCCTATATCCCCCTAGCACTGTATAATGGACAGGATCCCTATATCCCCCTAGCACTGTATAATGGACAGGATCCCTATATCCATCTATCACTGTATAATGGACAGGATCCCTATATCCCCCTAGCACTGTATAATGGACAGGATCCCTATATCCCCCTAGCACTGTATAATGTACTGGATCCCTATATCCCCCTAGCACTGTATAATGTACAGGATCCGTTCATATAATAATGTACATGATCCCTATATCCCCCTAGCACTGTATAATGTACTGGATCCCTATATCCACCTAGCACTGTATAATGGACAGGATCCCTATATCCCCCTAGCACTGTATAATGGGCAGGATCCCTATATCCACCTAGCACTGTATAATGGACAGGATCCCTATATCCCCCTAGCACTGTATAATGGACAGGATCCCTATATCCCCCTAGCACTGTATAATGAACAGGATCTCTATATCCCCCTAGCACTGTATAATGTACAGGATCCTTTCCCCATATAATAATTGTACATGATCCCTATATCCCCCTAGCACTGTAATAATGTACGGATCCCTATATCCCCCTATGCACTGTATAATGTAGCAGATCCCTATATCTACCTAGCACTGTATAATGTACGGGATCCCTATATCCCCCTAGCACTGTATAATGGACAGGATCCCTATATCCCCCTAGCACTGTATAATGGACAGGATCTCTATATCCCCCTAGCACTGTATAATGGACAGGATCCCTATATCCCCCTAGCACTGTATAATGTACGGGATCCCTATATCCCCCTAGCACTGTATAATGGACAGGATCCCTATATCCCCCTAGCACTGTATAATGGACAGGATCGCTGTATCCCCCTAGCACTGTATAATGGACAGGATCCCTATATCCCCCTAGCACTGTATAATGGACAGGATCCCTATATCCCCCTAGCACTGTATAATGTACGGGATCCCTATATCCCCCTAGCACTGTATAATGTACTGGATCCCTATATCCCCCTAGCACTGTATAATGTACTGGATCCCTATATCCCCCTAGCACTGTATAATGGACAGGATCCCTATATCCCCCTAGCACTGTATAATGGACAGGATCCCTATATCCCCCTAGCACTGTATAATGGACAGGATCCCTATATCCCCCTAGCACTGTATAATGTACGGGATCCCTATATCCCCCTAGCACTGTATAATGGACGGGATCCCTATATCCCCCTAGCACTGTATAATGTACTGGATCCCTATATCCCCCTAGCACTGTATAATGTACGGGATCCCTATATCCCCCTAGCACTGTATAATGTAGTGGATCCCTATATCCCCCTAGCACAGTATAATGGACAGGATCCCTATATCCCCCTAGCAGTGTATAATGGACAGGATCCCTATATCCCCCTAGCACTATATAATGTACTGGATCCCTATATCCCCCTAGCAGTGTATAATGTACTGGATCCCTCTATCCCCCTAGCACTGTATAATGGACGGGATCCCTATATCCCCCTAGCACTGTATAATGGACAGGATCTCTATATCCCCCTAGCACTGTATAATGGACGGGATCCCTATATCCCCCTAGCACAGTTTAATGGACAGGATCCCTATATCCCCCTAGCACTGTATAATGTACGGGATCCCTATATCCCCCTAGCACTGTATAATGGACAGGATCCCTATATCCCCCTAGCACTGTATAATGGACAGGATCCCTATATCCCCCTAGCACTGTATAATGGACGGGATCCCTATATCCCCCTAGCACTGTATAATGTACGGGATCCCTATATCCCCCTAGCACTGTATAATGGACGGGATCCCTATATCCCCCTAGCACTGTATAATGTACAGGATCCCTATATCCCCCTAGCACTGTATAATGTACAGGATCCCTATATCCCCCTAGCACTGTATAATGGACAGGATCCCTATATCCCCCTAGCACTGTATAATGGACTGGATCCCTATATCCCCCTAGCACTGTATAATGTACGGGATCCCTATATCCCCCTAGCACTGTATAATGTACGGGATCCCTATATCCCCCTAGCACTGTATAATGTACGGGATCCCTATATCCCCCTAGCACTGTATAATGTACTGGATCCCTATATCCCCCTAGCACTGTATAATGGACAGGATCCCTATATCACCCTAGCACTGTATAATGTACAGGATCCGTTCATATAATAATGTACTGGATCCCTATATCCCCCTAGCACTGTATAATGTACGGGATCCCTATATCCCCCTAGCACTGTATAATGTACGGGATCCCTATATCCCCCTAGCACTGTATAATGGACGGGATCCCTATATCCCCCTAGCACTGTATAATGGACGGGATCCCTATATCCCCCTAGCACTGTATAATGGACAGGATCCCTATATCCCCCTAGCACTGTATAATGGACAGGATCACTATATCCACCTAGCACTGTATAATGGACAGGATCTCTATATCCACCTAGCACTGTATAATGGACAGGATCCCTATATCCCCCTATCATTGTATAATGGACAGGATCTCTATATCCACCGAGCACTGTATAATGGACAGGATCCCTATATCCCCCTAGCACTGTATAATGGACAGGATCCCTATATCCCCCTAGCACTGTAAAAATGGACAGGATCCCTATATCCCCCTAGCACAGTATAATGGACAGGATCCTTATATCCCCCTAGCACTGTATAATGTACTGGTTCCCTATATCCCCCTAGCACTGTATAATGGACAGGATCCCTATATCCCCCTAGCACTGTATAATGTACGGGATCCCTATATCCCCCTAGCACTGTATAATGGACAGGATCCCTATATCCCCCTAGCACTGTATAATGTACTGGATCCCTATATCCCCCTAGCACTGTATAATGGACAGGATCCCTATATCCCCCTAGCACTGTATAATGGACAGGATCCCTATATCCCCATATCTCTGTATAATGGACAGGATCCCTATATCCCCCTAGCACTGTATAATGGACAGGATCCCTATATCCCCCTAGCACTGTATAATGGACAGGATCCCTATATCCCCCTAGCACTGTATAATGGACAGGATCCGTTCATATGTACATTGTACACTGTAGGTCTTCTCTCCCCAGCGCTCCCTCTCTCTCTGGATGTGGCGGCGCTGTCGGTCACCTGACGCCGTCACCTGACCCATCATGGCTGCCCCCGCTGCGGCTCCGCTGTGCCCCGGGCTCCGGGCGCTGTTCATGGCGCTGGCGCTGCTGTGCCCTCCCCGGGCGCTCGGAGACTGCGGCTGTAACTCCGCACAGAGAGAGGGCAGTGCGCACAGTCACCACCAGGGGGCGGCCTTCAAATACTCCCGAGAGGCAAATGAGTCTCCAACCAAGGAGACCGGGACCGAACAGCCGGACAAAGTAAGTAGTGCTGTGGTACAAAGTCGGGGGCAGGAGAAGGTGGAGGGGGCAGGAGAAGGTGGAGGGGGCAGGAAGAGGGCGGGAAGGTGGAGGGGCAGGAGAGGATCGGGTACGGTGAGGGGGCAGGAGAGGATCGGTACGGTGGGGGGGCAGGAGAGATCTGTTACTGTGGAGGGGCAGGAGAGGAATCTGGTACGGTGGAGGGGCAGAGAGGGATCTGGGTAGGTGGAGGGGCAGGAGAGGGATCCGGGTACGGTGGAGGGGGCAGGAGAGTGAACCGGGTACGGTGGAGGGGGCAGGAGAGGGATCTGGGTACGGTGGAGGGGGCAGGAGAGGGATCTGGGTACGGTGGAGGGGGCAGGAGAGGATCTGGGTTACGTGGAGGGTGCAGAGATGATCTAGGTACGGTGGAGGGGGCAGGAGAGTGATCTGGGTACGGTGGAGGGGGCAGGAGAGTGACCTAGGTACGGTGGAGGGGGCAGGAGAGGGATCTGGGTACGGTGGAGGGGGCAGGAGAGAGATCCGGGTACGGTGGAGGGGGTCTAGTGAGAGTGACCGGGTACGGTTAGGGGGCAGGAAGAGATCCGGTACGTGGAGGGGGCAGGAGAGTACCGGGTACGGTGGAGGGGCAGGATAGTGATCCTGGGTACGGTGGAGGGGGCAGAGAGATGACCGGTTACGGTGGAGGGGGAGGAGATGGATCGGGTACGTGGGGGGCAGGAGAGAGATCCGGGTACGGTGGAGGGCAGAGGGATCCGGGTATAGGTGGGGGGAGGGATCCGGTACGTGGAGCAAGAGGATTCGGTACGGTGTGAGGTGCGGAGAGGGATCCGGATTACGGTGGAGGGGGCAGGAGAGGGATCCGGGTACGGTGGAGGGGGCAGGAGAGTGATCCGGGTACGGTGGAGGGGGCAGGAGAGTGAACTGGGTACGGGGGAGGGGGCAGAGAGGATCCGGTACGGTGGAGGGCAGGAGAGGATCCGGGTACGGTGGAGGGGCGAGAGGGATCGGTACGTGGAGGTGGTGAGGGAGGGATCGGTAGCGGTGGAGGGGCAGGAGAGGGATCTGGTAGGTGGTGGTGAGAGGATCCGGGTATGGTGGAGAGGGATCCGGGTACGGGGAGGGGAGGAGAGGGATCGGTACGTGGAAGGCCGGAGGTGAGAGTGATCCGGGTACGGTGGAGAGGGCAGGAGAGAGATCCGGGTATGGTAGGAGAGGGATCCGGGTACGGTGGAGAGGGATCCGGGTACGGTGGAGAGGGCAGGAGAGGGATCCGGGTACGGTGGAGGGGGCAGGAGAGGGATCCGGGTACGGTGAGGGGCAGAGAGACGGGTACGGTGGAGGGGCAGGAGAGGATCCGGGGCGGTGGAGGGGCAGAGAGGGATCCGGTAGGTGGAGAGGAGAGGTCCTGGGTACGTGGAGGGCAGGAGAGGGATCCGGTACGGTGGAGGGGGCAGGAGAGAGATCCGGGTACGGTGGAGGGGGCAGGAGACTGACCTGGGTACAGTGTAGGACAGTGACCTCTGGTAGTGTAAGAATGTAATGGGCCATAGACTTCTAACCTGGTCCTAGTTACGCTCCGTGTGCCCTATTTAGTGAATGTACATGGCTTGTGTATCGGATAGAAACGCGTGGTAGACTATGGAAAGTGATGTCCTTCTCCTGATGAGGAATCGGTGGACTTCGGTGCTTTTATGAGCATTTCTCAGTTGTACTGAATCCCAGCACATGTGGTAACGCTTTACCTGACTTTCCACAGATGGTCCTGCTCCCCTCAGGAGTATTTACTATGGGAACGGACGAGCCTGGAATCCCCCCAGATGGAGAGGGTCCAGCGCGGAGAGTGCACATTAGTTCTTTTTATATGGATAAATATGAAGTCAGTAACTCGGAGTTTGAGAAGTTTGTGGCAGCGACCGGCTACGTGACGGAGGTGAGTGCAGTGAATGGATGGATGCCCTGTAGGCATGTGATGGGCTAGTACGCCCATCACCCTCATTACATCTGTTGGCGGCCATGTTTTTTCCCACATGTTGTATGTATTTCTAGGCAGAGACGTTTGGTGACTCGTTTGTGTTTGAAGGTTTGATAAGTGAAGAAGTGAAGAGCGGCATTGACAAGGCGGTGAGTGTGACACATTCCTGACACTAATGTACTAGATGCTGCAGACTAATGTGACAAGAGTATGTGCAGATTATATTGCTACAATGCATATAAAGTGCAAAAATAAAACAAGTGTGCAAATAGACTTTATTACACATCTCCTCCTGTTTTGTGTTCACAGCTCCTGTGCAGATCCTTGTCTCCCAGGTTACAGACTACAAATCTTGTGTAGTCAGATCCTGCAGTCATCTGTTTCTATGGTTACCCCCTCCTTATAAACTACAAAGATATGTAGAAGAGTAGCACATGACTGCATGGTCTGTAACCATGGAGACACACAGCTCTGCATAGGAGCTGTAGACACAAAACAGAAGGACATTTTTAATCAATTGGTTCTTAATTGTTTTTAGAAGAGTTCTTACCCTTTAAAATAAATCTTTCACCCTTACATGTGCACTCTTATGTCAAGTTGATACAATCCAATTTTGCCAACCCTTAGTTATTTTAGCTATTGGTGGAGCCTCAAGCTAGACTGTCTTTCCTATAGCGCCCCCAGGACTTCTATAAGGAGTCACTTAGTTGTCAGCTGGTAGTCAGCAGCCCCATCATTGCATTTGGTGGCCGCCGTAACTTCAATTTGAAATTTAAGGTGACACATTAAAATTTTTGTGAGGCTGAAAAAGTAGACATACATCCATTTAGTCCAGCCTGTTAACCGGCCGGGTGGATTAAGAAAAACCTCCCAATAGATAGAAAAAAATTCCTTATGGACTCCAGATTAGGCCAGCAGAATTGTTATTGTGCAGAGTACTATATGTCAGTATCTCAATATTTCTGTATTATCTATATGAATTGATGTTGGGGTTGTAGTACTTGCATCTGACTTACTCTTGAGCAGACCTGGGCATTGTACGGCCACCTCCGGCCTGTTAGCTAGCCAGTGCAATTCCCAGATCTGCTTTAGACCATAATAACAGTAGCACTGAAGGCCCGCCGCAGTGGGGTAGCGCTGAGAGGCCGCGGCGGGCCTCCGGCTCTACTATTAATATGCTCCTCGGCTGCACAGCCTTATTACTCTGTGTAGCCGAGGAGTGTCCTGGCGCTGGCAGCGTGACATTGTCAGGCAGAAGAGGAGGACGCTTGGCCAGGAAGGAGGAGAGGTGAGTATTAGTGTGTTATTTTTAATGATGGTTACCTGTTTGAGGGGCGCTATATATACACCTGCCTGAGGGAACATATATCTACATATCTGCCTTACTGAGTGGACCTGTATCTATATACACTTGACCTTACTGAGGGACATGTAATCTTATACTTGCTTACTGAGGGGACCTATATCTATACACCATGCCTTACTGAGAGGACCTGTATCTATACACATGCCTTACTGAGAGGACCTGTATCTATACACATGCCTTACTGAGGGGACATATATCTGTATACCTTACCTTACTGAGGGGACATATATCTACATACCTGCCTTACTGAGGGGACCTATATCTATATACTTGCCTTACTGAGGGGACCTATATCTATATACTTGCCTTACTGAGGGGACCTATATCTATAAACATGCCTAACTGAGGGGACCTATATCTATATTAATTGCTTACTGAGGGAACAATATATATATACCTGCCTTAATAAGAGGACCTGTAACTATACACAAGCATTACAGAGAGGACATATATCTGAATACCTTACCTTACTGAGGGGATCTATATCTATTACCTGCACTGAGGGACATATATCTACATACCTGCCTTACTGAGTGGACCTATATCTATATACTTGCCTTACTGAGGGGACCTATATCTATACACCTGCCTAACTGAGGGGACCTATATCTATATACCTGCCTTACTGAGGGGACCTATATCTATATACCTGCCTTACTGAGGGGACATATATCTATATACCTGCCTTACTGAGGGGACATATATCTGTATACCTACCTTACTGAGGGGAGCTGTATATACCTGCCTGACTGAGGGGACATATATCTGTATACCTACCTTACTGAGGGGAGCTGTATATACCTGCCTGACTGAGGAGAAATATATCTATATACCTGCCTTACTGAGGTTAGCTGTATATACCTGAATACTGATGGGACATATCTATATACCTACCTTACTGAGGGGAGCTATATATACCTGTCTTACTGAAGGGACATAGCTATATAGCTGCCTGACTGAGGTGAGCTTTATATACCTGCCTTACTGAAGGGAGCTATATATACCTGCCTGACTGAGGGGACATATCTCTATATACCTGCCTTACTGGGGGTACAGAGTAAGTTTCCACAAAAATAAACCCAAAATGGATTTTTCCCCTTTCACCCTATTTGTTTTTTATGTTGTCTCTATATGTATATATTGTAATAAAATTCATCTTGTGTTTCTTATATAGTTTTGGGTAGTATTGTTTTGTTTATTATTATTATTATTATTAACATTTATTTTAAAGCGCCATTGATTCCTTGGCGATGTACATTTGAGGGGGGGGTCACATACATGATATGTCAAGTGAGTACAATAATGACAATGAATGACGTATAACTGGTACAGAGGGAGAGAGGACCCTGCCCGCGAAGGCTTACAATCTACAAGGAGGAGGGAAGAGACAGGAGGTGAGGGGCAGACATGTCTGTGGAGGAAGTAGTGACAAGTTTAGTGAAGGTTATAGGCAAGCCTGAAGAAATGGGTTTTCAGGTTGCTTTTGAAGCTGGTGAGAGTGGCAGAGAATCTGATGTGTTGGGGCAGTGCATTCCAGAGTGTGGGGGAAGCGCGAGAGAAGTCTTGGAGACGGTTATGTGAGGAGCTGATAAGAGGAGAACAGAGAAGAAGGTCCTGTGAGGAGCGGAGATGCAGTGAGGGGAGATATCTGGAGATTTGGGAAGAGATGTGTGGAGGGGAGAGGTTATGGAGAGCCTTGTAGGTCATGGTTACCAACTTGAAATGAATTAGCTGAGCTATTGGTAGCCAGTGAAGGGATTGACAGAGAGGAGAGGCAGAGGAGTAGCGTGGGGAGAGGTGGATAAGACGGGCAGCAGAGTTGAGAATGGTTTGAAGGGGAGCACGCGTGCTAGATGGGAGACCACAGAGAAGGATGTTGCAGTAGTCAAGGCGGAGATGACAAGGGATGGGCGACATTTTTTTTGGTGTCGAAGTTGAGGAACGAACGAGGGGAAGATTTTT